>CANNZV010002671.1:0-88624 GCA_947561585.1 Caprella mutica | reverse complement strand
CTTCATATCTATTCCCTTCATATCTATTCCCTTCATATCTATTCCCTTCATATCTATTCTCTTCATATCTATGAGCGTCATATCTATTCTCTTCATATCTATGAGTGTCATATCTATTCCCTTCATATCTGTTCCCGTCATATCTATTCCCTTCATATCTATTCCCTTCATATCTATTCCCTTCATATCTATTCCCTTCATATCTATTCCCTTCATATCTATTCCCTTCATATCTATTCCCTTCATATCTATTCCCTTCATATCTATTCCCTTCATATCTATTCCCTTCATATCTATTCCCTTCATATCTATTCTCTTCATATCTATGAGCGTCATATCTATTCTCTTCATATCTATGAGTGTCATATCTATTCCCTTCATATCTGTTCCCGTCATATCTATTCCCTTCATATCTATTCCCTTCATATCTATTCCCTTCATATCTATTCCCTTCATATCTATTCCCTTCATATCTATTCCCTTCATATCTATTCCCTTCATATCTATTCCCTTCATATCTATTCCCTTCATATCTATTCCCTTCATATCTATTCCCTTCATATCTATTCCCTTCATATCTATTCTCTTCATATCTATTCCCTTCATATCTATTCCCTTCATATCTATTCCCTTCATATCTATTCCCTTCATATCTATTCCCTTCATATCTATTCCCTTCATATCTATTCCCTTCATATCTATTCCCTTCATATCTATTCTCTTCATATCTATGAGCGTCATATCTATTCTCTTCATATCTATGAGTGTCATATCTATTCCCTTCATATCTGTTCCCGTCATATCTATTCCCTTCATATCTATTCCCTTCATATCTATTCCCTTCATATCTATTCCCTTCATATCTATTCCCTTCATATCTATTCCCTTCATATCTATTCCCTTCATATCTATTCCCTTCATATCTATTCCCTTCATATCTATTCCCTTCATATCTATTCCCTTCATATCTATTCCCTTCATATCTATTCTCTTCATATCTATGAGCATCATATCTCAATTCAAACAGAGCAATAATTGCAATTCCACTCGAGTGTGTCTTTTTAATGAGGAAATGAAGTGTTCATTTTATCAAATAATCATTTTAAAATTGCTAAGTTCATTAGGGACTTTATTTAATTAGCAACATTCCATTAAATTATTCCAATGAACAGTTACTAAATAAAATACGACTACAAATTCTCCGTTGAAATAAAATAAATTCAATTAATTAATTACTTCAATATTATTTCGAAGTAATTCTAAATTTTGTCCTGCATATAAAATAAGAACAAAAATACCCATTTAAATCACAAGTGTGAAATAATTTAATATTAAATTTACTAACTGAAGTTTTACCTGTAGAATGATGAGGATATTTAGTTGGTGCGATATTACGTTTGTACGATATGTATCTCAAAAACGTTATGGTAATTTATATATCTAAAAAACGTTATAGTAATTTATATATCTCAGAAACGTTATGGTAATTTATATATCTCAGAAACGTTATGGTAATTTATATATCTCAGAAACGTTATGGTAATTTATATATCTCAGAAACGTTATGGTAATTTATATATCTCAGAAACGTTATGGTAATTTATATATCTCAGAAACGTTATGGTAATTTATATATCTCAGAAACGTTATGGTAATTTATATATCTCAGAAACGTTATGGTAATTTATATATCTCAGAAACGTTATGGTAATTTATATATCTCAGAAACGTTATGGTAATTTATATATCTCAGAAACGTTATGGTAATTTATATATCTCAGAAACGTTATGGTAATTTATATATCTCAGAAACGTTATGGTAATTTATATATCTCAGAAACGTTATGGTAATTTATATATCTCAGAAACGTTATGGTAATTTATATATCTCAGAAACGTTATGGTAATTTATATATCTCAGAAACGTTATGGTAATTTATATATCTCAGAAACGTTATGGTAATTTATATATCTCAAAAACGTTATGGTAATTTATATATCTCAAAAACGTTATGGTAATTTATATATCTCAAAAACGTTATGGTAATTTATATATCTCAAAAACGTTATGGTAATTTATATATCTCAAAAACGTTATGATAATTTATATATCTCAAAAACGTTATGATAATTTATATATCTCAAAAACGTTATGGTAATTTATATATCTCAAAAACGTTATGATAATTTATATATCTCAAAAACGTTATGATAATTTATACATCTCAAAAACGTTATGATAATTTATATATCTCAAAAACGTTATGATAATTTATACATCTCAAAAACGTTATGATAATTTATATATCTCAAAAACGTTATGATAATTTATATATCTCAAAAACGCTATGGTAATTTATATATCTCAAAAACGTTATGGTAATTTATATATCTCAAAAACGTTATGGTAATTTATATATCTCAAAAACGTTATGATAATTTATACATCTCAAAAACGTTATGATAATTTATACATCTCAAAAACGTTATGGTAATTTATATATCTAAAAAACGTTATGATAATTTATATATCTCAAAAACGTTATGGTAATTTATATATCTCAAAAACGTTATGATAATTTATACATCTCAAAAACGTTATGGTAATTTATATATCTCAAAAACGTTATGATAATTTATATATCTCAAAAACGTTATGATAATTTATATATCTCAAAAACGTTATGATAATTTATATATCTAAAAAACGTTATGATAATTTATATATCTCAAAAACGTTATGATAATTTATATATCTCAAAAACGTTATGATAATTTATATATCTCAAAAACGTTATGATAATTTATATATCTAAAAAACGTTATGATAATTTATATATCTCAAAAACGTTATGATAATTTATATATCTCAAAAACGTTATGGTAATTTATACATCTCAAAAACGTTATGATAATTTATACATCTCAAAAACGTTATGATAATTTATACATCTCAAAAACGTTATGGTAATTTATATATCTCAGAAACGTTATGGTAATTTATATATCTGAAAAACGTTATGGTAATTTATATATCTCAGAAACGTTATGGTAATTTATATATCTCAAAAACGTTATGATAATTTATATATCTCAAAAACGTTATGATAATTTATACATCTCAAAAACGTTATGGTAATTTATATATCTGAAAAACGTTATGATAATTTATATATCTGAAAAACGTTATGGTAATTTATATATCTCAGAAACGTTATGATAATTTATACATCTCAAAAACGTTATGGTAATTTATATATCTGAAAAACGTTATGATAATTTATATATCTGAAAAACGTTATGGTAATTTATATATCTCAAAAACTATCTGGCGCGTTATATAGTTGGTACATTTATTTTCTCGAAAGGTCTGTTAGCCAAATAAACAAAACATTGCCACCTAAAGTGTCAAACCCCTTGGCCTGAACATTCAACACATCTCACATTATTAATAAATGCTATAGCAATAGTGTTTATCTCAAAAAGGAAAATGGAGGTGTTTACTCTTTAATATTTTGAATGTACCAGGCCTTTAGACTGATAACTGAGACAAACATCGTTAGATGGCAAGAGGTAGATATATAGATAGTTAGATAAATAGATAAATAGAGAGGTAGATATATATAGAGTTAGATAAATGGAGTTAGATATATTGATCTTTACCTTTCCACTTCAGTCTAAATTACAATAACTGAAGGCGTGTACTCACTTCAATTATACACTGACATGAAGTTTATAATTACAATTTGGATTTAAAATGTGAATAACAAGAGGAAATAGTTTTTTAGTTAATATTTAAAAGTTCAACATTTCGATGTATTTTTTACCAATCAGAAGATGTTCCGAAAAAGGTATATAACAATTATTTAAATAAAGAGTTTAAATGTTAAACCATATATATCTCATGTGATCAAAAACGTCGTGGAACTGTCCGATAACTCAGAACTAACCCTAAATAATAACATTTTTGAGATGGAAATAAAATGTCTACTTTGAAATAAAGAATTTATTTACTCAGTCGAAATTCACAGAGTTACGAGTAAAATAAAAAAGAACATTTTCATATAAATAAATATATGTGAATACAAACACAAATAAACACGAATTAAGAAAATAAAGTAAATTATGAAGAATTAAATACAGTGAATATAAAAATTAGAATGCATTAAAAACTGGGGGATGGAATATATTTAAAAATAAATGAAATAAATATCATATGGTGACAGGTAACCAATATTAGGAATTACTTAACTTTAAAAACCTTGGAAGTTACATAACTAAATCTAACTCTATCTAATTCTATCTAATTCAATGAACCTTGCAACTTAGTCATGAAGTTACCATCTAATTAAATGTTTTAAGTAGAAATAAGATCATTGTTAACACTTTGCAAGCCATTGAACGAATAAATAAAATATTGAAGGAATAAATATAATGATCAATAAATATAAATAACATTTATTAATTAAATCTACAGTGATTTAGTTTTCTATTTAATTCAAATTAATTTATGTACTATTGCAGGAAAGAGTCACTGCATGAAGTAAATTGCACAAATCACAATTTTCTAATTACCTTCGCAGAATTCGTGAAGGTCATATTTTCATCGGCATTTATTTATTTATTTATCATCTTGTTATTCACTTAACTGAAAAAGTGTTCAACCAAATTGCCTGAAATTTGGTGATGCGATTCGTTCATGTCCAGTGACCTGCTTGTAGAATTTTAAGAGTGACCCGGTCAAAGGTCAAGGTCATGGTCATTTATAACTCAAAAAGTATTGAACCATATTGCATGAAACCGGCTCAAAAATGTGAGTCAATTTGACTCATCCTAGTATTTCAATCAAAAACAAGAGTCATATTGACTCCTAATTCATAGTCAGATTGACTCAGGCAGAGCCAATAAAGAAAATAGACTCCAATTTGGAGTTTTATCACACTTGACTCAAGCGATGAGTCAGGTTGACTCGCAATTTTTTCTCAGCGAGTACACTTTTGTTGCCTGTACAATTTTCTCACTCCGTTTGCTAATGTTCCTCTCTGTTCTCTGCAGGACTTTGCCTTTTACGACTAAAGTTATAATCAACTCATTGCAGTGAATGCCTCACGAAATTAAGAATTCTATTAGTTAATTATAACAAATCGCTAATTATAAGAACTTTAAGTACGAATCATATATGCATTATAAAAAATTATGCAGATAATCTTTAGGAAAAATCATATATGCAAATTTAATTATAAAGAATTCAACTGCACTATTTGGGAACACATTAATTCTAATGTACACATTAGGCACCATATTGAAGATGTGAGAAAAGCTTTATAAGTATGATATTTCCAGTGTCTTACCATTTTACAATTAATATTTTGTCAGATATAGTCTTGTAAAAATGAAAAGATTAAAAACTAAAACTTTAATATTCCAATTTATCTTTTAATAAACTCTTGATAATATTTAACGTAAGAAAATCAAAAGGATCACTGAAGCAAAATAGCTAAGTAAAAAATGAAGGAGTTATTTTTTAGGTGAAAGTTAAAAGCTTTTTGCATATATTCCAGGAAGAAATGTTTGTTACAACGTTGCCAATATTGTTACAACATTGCCAATATTGTTACAACATTGCCAATAGTGTTACAACGTTGCCAATATTGTTACAACGTTGCCAATAGTGTTACAACGTTGCCAATAGTGTTACAACATTTTTAATATTGTTACAACATTGCCGATATTGTTACATTATTTTCAATATTGTTAAGTTTTATTATCGGATGTTTTTGTATTTAGGTTTAATCTCTTAAACGATTGAAAAAGTTAAATTATTTGAATAAATATATATCCATTTTTTATCATATTTATAGCAACAAGCAACACAGTTTTTCTCATAAAAAATAGTTTAAATTATTTCATTTCTGAATAGGTTCCGCCTTTCAATTTTCAAGAAATGAAGTAAAAAATTAATCAAATTCATTTTTCACAAGGAATTATGATATTAAATAAAATGGCAATTAAAACTTTAAATCAAATTCAAATCAAACCAATGGAAACAATAATATCTTTTCAATTTAAAAATAAATCATTTTAATAACTAAAAAGGAAGTGGTAATTATTTTAAAATAAATGAATCGTTTATCTGTAAATCCTTTCACGATATTTTCAATCTCTTTAATATTTTAGAAGATTTCTTTCGCAATAACATTATTAGGAGATTCTTATAATGATAGATTTTTCATATAAATGATTTAATCCTATTGAAATCGAGTCCAATAATCCTATCACTCGGTTCAAAAAAGGGTAAATCCCGAGTTATCGGACAGTTCCACGTTTTCAATCAAGTAAGAAAAGTATAGTAATTATCATAAAATTGGTATCCAAGATGCCCGCAGGTATCACGGATACCAATTACAGTAGAACTTAATAAAAGTTCGCAGGCATTCGGAGCCTGTCAGATAACTTGACATTATTCCTATTTAAACAATAACAGAAAATATAATTAAGAATTCATACATCAAATATACATACAATGCAAATATTGGCAAAAAAAAAATTAAATCAACTCGGTACTTCAGTATCGCGAAAAATAAACACTGAAATTGAAGGCAAATATGGAAAAGCGTCTATCTAACATTTGTGAGTGAAGGGCCTGAGTGATGGTTAGAACCTTTAGCTGATATGACTGAGCGAAGTCCACCTAATGTTAGATAGATCTTGACTCTGTTCACTATTAATATTTATTGCAGTATTTTGCAGTTTATTCACTTTTGATTCAATCCTAACGGCATGAATCAGATAATATGGATATTGGACATCTTTAGATAAGATAGATATCCTTTAGATAGAATACGGTAGACATATCCTTTAGGTACGATAGATATCCTTTAGATACGCTACGGTAGACATATTCTTTAGATACGATAGATATTCTTTAGGCTTAATATACGGTGTAGGTATATCCTTTATATAGCAAGATTTATATACTGTTATTGCAAGGTAAACGAACAAATAATAAAAAGGATAAGTTCATTCACGCAAATAATAACAATATTCTGCTATCTAACAATTGTTGATAAATATTGGAATTAATGGGGAAATTCAGGCGTGTAAAAAGGTGAATACATAAAGTCAAAATACAAATATTAATACATTAACTGGAAAAGATTAAATCAAATATGTAGATTGATATTTCTCATGAATTTTATTATTTTCAAATAAAAATCATACTAATTATGTCTGATACAAATATTTAAAAATCTGAAATTAACTTTTATTTTCGCAAGGTTAAATTAATTATTCATTTTTTAATCATTTTCTCTTTGAACAAATATTAAATAAGAAATTAAATATAACAGCGAGAATTTTTTAATAATTTCATTCCAGCTAATTATGTATTAATTTAATTTACACCCCTCGGGTATTAAGGAAAAAAAAACACTTTTACGGAATAGCTATCATAATTTTTGCAGAGAAACTTTTAAAGTTTTACAAAGAAAATTAAAGTTGAATAAAAAACTTTTAAAGTTTTACAAAAAAAAATTAATAAAGAAACTGCACTTAATCCAATTCTTACATATAATTTAAATTGCAAAGTTTTAGCCATAATTGGGCTGACAAAATTTTAGGTCTCTAAAGCACAGAGTGTCGAGGATTCGCTACACATCTGATGTTTAAGAGACCAGTGGTTTGAATGGTAGGATTTTTTGTCAGTTCGTAGCTTTTATCATAAAAATGTACTGTGCAAAATTTCATATACCCACGACTGATAGGAACAAAATTATTACTTTGAATGAATTCAGTTTGAACTGCGAAAAAGGTACTGCAGACGGGGGTAGAGAAACAGAACAAACACAAAGTAAATTACAGAACAAAATTACATTTCATGCATGGCGTATTGTTCTTGATGGCAACTGAGAAGAGAACAGAATGTGACCATTTACAAAAATGTGTAATGAAAAAAAGTCATGATATGTTAGTTGATTCAAGGCATGTACAAATAGTTTATCATTATTATAAAGTCTTGTCGAGCTCAAACTCCACAGTCAATCTTTCCAAGGGTTAACGAATTAATTAAATCTAAACTTTAATTTGTTTTTGCCAAATTCGAATACCATTGATCCAATTTATAGTTGTTCCCATTATGCAATATAATAATTTCGATTAAAATTTTAATTCCCCTTTAATTGGGTGCAATAATACCTTTCGAACCCAATATTGCGCTGCATCACGGAACTCCGTAATTGGTCATTACAAACTCTCTGTCGCAGAATTGGAAATGTTAAATACATGATCAGTAACGTACATCATGAATATTAAGTAGCTATAAAACTGATAGCAATTATTAAAGCTTAAATATGAATTAAACTGAAGTTTAATTTAAAAATATATTCATTTCTGAGATAGAATTATATTGTAATATTGTTTTATTTCCACGTAAACTGACGGTGACGCATTTTAAATTACGTAAAAAAGTAATAAAATATACATTAAATAATTATTATTTAACTATTTATGATACCTGCAGGTGTCATGGATATCAATTAAAATAAAATTGAAAATTATTAATACGAAAATGGGTAACCGTCCGATAACTCTGTACTTAACCTTAATAATAATAACAGTAAAAATAAATAACAATGTGATTACTTTTATTACAGTCAAGTTCGCAATTAGACAAGTAACTAATTTTAGCTGAAAACCGACTATTCATGAACCAAATTAGTGATTTGAAAAGCAAGTGCAGTGCCTCACATCACAAAACACTTAAAGTTAATGCGGAGAGTACTCAGGAAGATACACGAGGGTTTATAAGAGATAAGTACCATTGAATTCAAATGTTTATCCTCTTCGTAACAGCTAGTACATAAACACCAGGTCATCTGTGGAGAAATGAGTCACTAGTTATACTACACACACTCATTATAGTTTATTGTACAGAGGAGGAGCACACTAATCAAGGGTGAGTTACGAATTATCGGTCAGTTCCAGATCTTCCTGTCATTTAAGAAAAAAAAAACGATAAATTAATGATTATTTCCATTTTCATTTTAAATGGACCGAAAATGTGAAACTGACCGATAGTCTGTAAATTACCCTACGGAGCTTAGAACCAGTATTTAATTTAATTGTAAAATACACCAGTCTACGGATATAACTACCAGTATTTAATTTACTTCAGAATGTTCACAGTCTACGGATATTGCTACAAGTATTTAATTTAGAATGTTCACAGTCTACGGATATTGCTACCAGTATTCAATTTATTTTAAAAAGTACACAGTCTACGGATATTTCTACCAGTATTTAATTTACTTTAGAGAGTACACAGTCTACGGATGTTGCTACCAATATTTAATTTACTTTAGAAAGTACAGTCTACGGATATTGCTACCAGTATTTAACTTACTTTTAAAAAGTTCAATTCTTATTTATTTATTTTAAGGGTAAATTGAAGATGTTAGAGCAAGGATAAATAAATTTTAAAGGCTTCAAATTGAATTAGTGACTAATTTAGCATCGGTTTTGAAAATGTTGGCCATAAATTTTCAAGTTAGGAAATAAATACAATTAAAGTAAACTGAGAAAATAGAAGGAAAATGACTTCAATGAAAAGAACATTCAGTAATAATAGTATTATAATACTCACAAAGCTAATGGAAGATGGAGCAAAATTACTCCAACTATCAAATTAAATACATATTTAAGAACGTTCGCATTAACAAATGGAAGCATAAAAATAAAAAATAAGTTAAATAAAAAAGTAATTAACATTTATTGTAATTCATAATAAATCGTACAAAATTTAATAACAATCATGAATTAAAACAATGATCATGGAAATCTCTTATTGATGCATGAACAATGACTAATATTAAAACCATTAAATAATATAATATCATTTCCTTTCTATTTGTTAATGATGGATGGAAATAATCTATCAAACTATAGCATAGACATGATTAATGTTGAAATAAATTACCCTTCACTATACTTTGAACTATATCTTACACCATAAATAATCATTCACTATACCATTCACTATACCTAACACTATATATCTTACACCATAAATAACTATTCACTATACCTAACACTATATATCTTACACCATAAATAACTATTCACTATACCTAACACTATATATCTAACACCATAAATAACTATTCACTATACCTAATACTATATATCTTACACCTTAAATAACTATTCACTATACGTCTTGTAGTGAGGCAATTGCACCCAATTTATAACTGAACAATAAGATAGAGAAATCAATAACTCAATAGTGTATATTAGTTCATTAAAAATAGATAAGAGTCTGGCATTGAAACGATGAAGGTGACTACCAATTCAGTAGGTGCCTACATATACCTATAATTGAGTAGGTGCCTACATATACCTATAATTGAGTAGGTGCCTACATATCTACCAATGGAATAGGTGCTTTACTCATTGTGTAAGCACCTACATACCTGCCCATTAAATAATGACATACGTAAACATTGCATAACGACGGACACAACGAGTATATGCTATTACTTTTTCTGTTGCTAAGTGTTTAAGTTAGCACACAACGTCTGTAGACAAATGGTTAGCCTTAAATTATACAACTAGGAAGAAGAAAATATAGATAACTATTTAGTATTATATTTTAATAGAGAGTCATAATAATTGTAAATTTTAATAGTGAGCCATAATAATTGTAAATTCTAATAGTGAGCCATAATAATTGTAAATTCTAATAGTGAGCCATAATAATTGTAAATTTTAATAGTGAACCATAATAATTGTAAATTTCAATAGTGAGCCATAATAATTGTAAATTTTAATAGTGAGTCATAATAATTGTAAATTTTAATAGTGAGCCATAATAATTGTAAATTTTAATAGTGAGTCATAATAATTGTAAATTTTAATAGTGAGCCATAATAATTGTAAATTTTAATAGTGAGCCATAATAATTGTAAATTTCAATAGTGAGCCATAATAATTGTAAATTTTAATAGTGAGCCATAATAATTGTAAATTTTAATAGTGAGCCATAATAATTGTAAATTTCAATAGTGAGCCATAATAATTGTAAATTTTAATAGTGAGTCATAATAATTGTAAATTTTAATAGTGAGCCATAATAATTGTAAATTTTAATAGTGAGTCATAATAATTGTAAATTTTAATAGTGAGCCATAATAATTGTAAATTTTAATAGTGAGTCATAATAATTGTAAATTTTAATAGTGAGTCATAATAATTGTAAATTTTAATAGTGAGTCATAATAATTGTAAATTTTAATAGTGAGCCATAATAATTGTAAATTTTAATAGTGAGTCATAATAATTGTAAATTTTAATAGTGAGTCATAATAATTGTAAATTTTAATAGTGAGCCATAATAATTGTTTTATATTTCAATAGTAATGGGAGAAAAGGAAGAATTTAAAATAATTGGTACAGCTAGGAAAATCCTTAATAATCAGATAAAATAGAACGGAACTACAGTCAAGAACAACCCCTTATATTTTATAAAAAATAAGTTTTGATAATAACATCTCTTGTGACACACAGACAAATGCCTTTTTAAGGTACAGAACAATGTCAAATACACCCATTCATTATCAAGAGCAGAATGAACATCAGGTAAATAATATAACAAAGACTGCACTGTACTTCTATTCTCTCTGACGCCATATTGACATTGCGATAGGATGCTTCTACTTTGAAGATAATTCTAATATTCTAGGGAACCAACAAACATATAATAATCTTAATAAGGTAAATAATAGATTAGATTCCTTTTCCATATGTTCAATAAATTGGAACCGTCCGATAACTCTGAACCTACCCCACCAAACTCCTTCCCCTCCACCCCCACTCCCCTAATTACAATCTCGAGATTGGATTACCTCAACACCTCCCCATGATTACTTCCACCATCGGTAAATATTTGGCCTCAATTTATGACATCGCAAGAGAAAATGATTGCTCTCAATACTTCGGGTAATTGGAGTAATCGAAGTAACTTGAGTAATTGGAGTAATTGGAGTAATTGAAGTAATTGAAGTAACTTGAGTAATTGGAGTAACTTGAGTAATTGGAGTAACTTGAGTAATTGGAGTAACTTGAGTAACTTGAATAATTGGAGTAATTGAAGTAACTTGAGTAATTTGAGTAACTGAGTAATTGGAGTAACTGAGTAATTGGAGTAACTGAGTAATTGGAGTAACTTGAGTAACTGAGTAATTGGAGTAACTGAGTAATTGGAGTAACTTGAGTAACTGAGTAATTGGAGTAACTTGAGTAATTGGAGTAACTGAGTAATTGGAGTAACTTGAGTAATTGGAGTAACTTGAGAAACTGAGTAATTGGAGTAACTGAGTAATTGGAGTAACTTGAGTAACTGAGTAATTGGAGTAACTGAGTAATTGGAGTAACTTGAGTAACTGAGTAATTGGAGTAACTTGAGTAATTGGAGTAACTGAGTAATTGGAGTAACTTGAGTAACTGAGTAATTGGAGTAACTGAGTAATTGGAGTAACTTGAGTAACTGAGTAATTGGAGTAACTTGAGTAATTGGAGTAACTGAGTAATTGGAGTAACTTGAGAAACTGGTAAGTACATATTACCCCAGCCAAGTTAGCGCAGTATAAAGGCAGTCTGACAGTAGGCCAACTGCTAGCCTCCATATCTGATGCACCTCATTATCAAATTTAAAAAATTTACCATTTTTTAACTTGATTTATTTCATTCATCACACTAGGCAAAAAATACCAAACGTTTCATTAATATTAAGACTCGAAATGATTTCTTTAAAATTAAAAATATAAACGAACAATAAATAAAATGGGATGATATAGTACAGCCTAGGGATAAAAATTTCAATTGGTATCCATGATACATGCAGGTATCATGGATGCCAATTGAAGTTAAAACTTTTTAATTGTATACTTACTTTTTCTAGTACCTAAGTCCAAATATATGAAACCGTTCGATAACTCGGAACTTACCCTATACATATAATTATTATTTCTAGTGATACACTTACAATAAATAAATAAATTTGAATATTTTTTGGAGTTGTTCAAAATGTGATCTTTGATAGCAGGGAACCGAATCTTTAGCACCTAAATTATAGCAAAGTGACATTCAAGTTATTTGTAAAGGCTCTCTTTTCATTTATTATTAGGTAGAAAAAGTTTTCCCTAAATTGTCAAGAATTTCATTAATTCACATGATTTTGAAAACGAAATGACATGAATAAAATAAAAACTGAAATACATAAGAGTGTAAATTCATGTCACCGACAGTTTCCAATATTCAAACTATTCGAATTTAAATTGACAATAGTTACTAGAGAATGTGAACAGAATTCATACTCGACCATTCATTTCGATGAATAGATGAACAAAATATGAATTATGAAATGAAGAGAGAAGCATTTGCATGTTCATTAATATATATTCCATTGGTGTTTCATTTTATTTTTCGAAGGACTGAAGGAATTGGGAGGAGGAAAATAGTTGAAGAAATCCTCGGCGTTTTTAAGTTTTCTGATGAAATTCAAACAAGTAAACAAGCGCACTTTTATTATTGATGGACAAACAGAGTGAGATTTCAAACAAAAAAATATATCGAAGATTATTATACTTAATATTGAAGAAAATTGTACTTAATATCGAAGATATTGTTTAAAATTCTAAACTGATATTTAATATCGAATAATGTTGTTTTTAAAATCTAAAAATCTAAAATATATATAATACCTGCGGGTGTCGTGGACACAAATTAAAATATAGATTTAGAATATTAAATCATAATTTTTCTTACATGATCGAAAATGTAGATCTGTCCGATAACTCAGAACTTAAAAAAAAATCGGTAAATTCCTAGATAATGACAGCCTGTCATTATCTAGGAAGCTGGTAATCAACCCGCTTACTAGTTAACGACAGCCTTCTATAGAATAGTAAAACTTTGTATAAGGTTAAACACTTGAATAATAATAATAAGGCTTTATTTCATTAAAAAATGATAATGAATAATAATAAAAGATGATCAAATAATGCTCTCAAAAATTATTCTAAACAAAAAACATTGTTTCAGTGTTTTTTTTTCACTTTTCCATAATTCCTACTTGTCTTAAAAAAGCAAGAACAGCATTGTTTTAATGCCTACATCTTCTGATGAACACAACCCTGTGGAAATGATCTTCATAATCCACCTTCCGAAGTCATCTTGGAGAGAAAAATCATAGGGACTTTTGAGTTACACTTGGAAGTCGCGTCGTAACTTGGACACGGGACAGCATAGGGAATTTTTAGCAATGCATAGAGAAGGCTGCCATAAACTAGGATGCTGGTAAATCACCAGCATCCTAGATAATGACAGAACTGTCGTTATCTACGAATTTATTCAAAAATCTTTTACTAAATTTATCTTCGTGAACCTAGACCATATTTGCAGTATACACAACTAGAACGGACACTGGTAGAGTGCATACCTTCGCCTTCGTTTATAAATGACCTTTACCATCCAATATTCTTCGAGTTATAAAGGACCTTGACCTTTGACCCGATCGCTTCCAAAAATCTAATAAAATGTTTCCTGGCAAAAAATACTTTTGAGTTATGCGAATTACAAGATAAGTAAATCCGACCAAAACATAACCGTCCGCAATTCGCGAAAGTAAACCTAGTTTGTTATTTTAACTATGAT
This sequence comes from Caprella mutica, assembly GCA_947561585.1. Taxonomy (NCBI): domain Eukaryota; kingdom Metazoa; phylum Arthropoda; class Malacostraca; order Amphipoda; family Caprellidae; genus Caprella; species Caprella mutica. The sequence continues at coordinate 73,918 of CANNZV010002671.1, read as the reverse complement.
AAATGCATCACAATTACTCTTTTCCACTACACTGTAACAATGCTTCTCAGTGCAACATTATCACGATATTGAGGTGATTGTTTGAGGGACATATTACGTAGATGTTCGCATGCATTATTCAGATGCCTTTGCCAGAGTTAAATCAATTGCATGTAACAGAATACCAAGTCTGCTTACAGGAAATTACGGCCAATGTCTATAGAGTGAACAGTCAAAGAAAAGTGTAACTGTGATGAATTATTGAGTTTACTAAGTTCACATTTTTACTTTACTAATTTAAATGCTTGTAGATATTTTAAAATTGGTCTGAGTACACGATGATATATTTATAAAATTATATTATCTACATAATAATTTTCTCTCTGCCAATTCAACATTTTTTAAACCAAATCTTCCTAAAAAATAATTCGAAATAAAAACACCACTATTGTATGTTTTTTATATCAAATATTTTCAGTATTTAATTACAAAGAAATTCCATGAAGAGACACCGATTCAAGCAGACTATTTCTCTGTTTCACCGCTCCTAGCGCCACCTACCGTGAACTGAATCACTTGCAGTAATGGCTAGCGTTTCTTACGGGTGATGTGAATAGCCCCCATAGGGGTAAGAATAATCTAAAGGCAGAGAGAGTAATAATTGAAATAAAAGATAAAAAAAGACGTGAATTATACCAGTGTAAACGTCCCGATGAAAAGGTATTATATTTGTAATAACAACTTGTTATAATCTTTATTTTACGTTTAAACTTTGTCTATTATATATAGGTCCCCTCCACTCTAGCTAAGGTACCTGGTTATAAAACTGCAAACCATTTCTAATTTTGTTTATCAATTTATTCTAATATGTAATTTAAGTTAAGTTTACTATTTTGCACTACCCTCTGACTTGATAAACAAAGATAGAGAAAGGTTAACTTCTGACTAATTCAGAACAATAACAAGACTGTTAGATGAACCATGAATAGCTAGCTACCTAAGCCGTTAACTTAGTTATTTTAAAATTATTATATTATTCACTGCCTAATTGAGTCACTTTTTTTTATAAAATAAAGGATAACAGTCATGACAAATATATGAAAATATAAGCCGTACATTATCATAGTAGAGTGGACTTCTCTTTTCCAGTTTTTAAAATAAATACTTGATTCACGGCACTTCTCACTCCTCTGATTCACTTCAACTTTCAGTGCAAGATATTTCAGTGCAAGATATTTCAGTGCAAGATATTTCAGTGCAAGATATTTCAGTGCAAGATATTTCAGTGCAAGATATTTCAGTGCAAGATATTTCAGTGCAAGATATTTCAGTGCAAGATATTTCAGTGCAAGATATTTCAGTGCAAGATATTTCAGTACAAGATATTTCAGCGCAAGATATTTCAGTGCAAGATATTTCAGTGCAAGATATTTCAGTGCAAGATATTTCAGTGCAAGATATTTCAGTGCAAGATATTTCAGTGCAAGATATTTCAGTGCAAGATATTTCAGTGCAAGATATTTCAGTGCAAGATATTTCAGTGCAAGATATTTCAGTGCAAGATACTTCAGTGCAAGATACTTCAGTGCAAGATATTTCAGTGCAAGATATTTCAGTGCAAGATATTTCAGTGCAAGATACTTCAGTGCAAGATATTTCAGTGCAAGATATTTCAGTGCAAGATATTTCAGTGCAAGATACTTCAGCGCAAGATATTTCAGTGCAAGATATTTCAGTGCAAGATATTTCAGTGCAAGATACTTCAGCGCAAGATATTTCAGTGCAAGATATTTCAGTGCAAGATATTTCAGTGCAAGATATTTCAGTGCAAGATATTTCAGTGCAAGATATTTCAGTGCAAGATATTTCAGTGCAAGATACTTCAGCGCAAGATATTTCAGTGCAAGATATTTCAGTGCAAGATATTTCAGTGCAAGATATTTCAGTGCAAGATATTTCAGTGCAAAATATTTCAGTGCAAAATATTTCAGCGCAAGATATTTCAGTGCAAGATATTTCAGTGCAAGATATTTCAGTGCAAGATATTTCAGTGCAAGATATTTCAGTGCAAGATATTTCAGTGCAAGATATTTCAGCGCAAGATATTTCAGCGCAAGATATTTCAGTGCAAGATATTTCAGTGCAAGATATTTCAGTGCAAGATATTTCAGTGCAAGATATTTCAGTGCAAGATATTTCAGTGCAAGATATTTCAGCGCAAGATATTTCAGCGCAAGATATTTCAGCGCAAGATATTTCAGTGCAAGATATTTCAGTGCAAGATATTTCAGTGCAAGATATTTCAGTGCAAGATATTTCAGTGCAAGATATTTCAGTGCAAGATATTTCAGTGCAAGATATTTCAGTGCAAGATATTTCAGTGCAAGATATTTCAGTGCAAGATATTTCAGTGCAAGATATTTCAGTGCAAGATATTTCAGTGCAAGATATTTCAGTGCAAGATATTTCAGTGCAAGATATTTCAGTGCAAGATATTTCAGTGCAAGATATTTCAGTGCAAGATATTTCAGTGCAAGATATTTCAGTGCAAGATATTTCAGTGCAAGATATTTCAGCGCAAGATATTTCAGTGCAAGATATTTCAGTGCAAGATATTTCAGTGCAAGATATTTCAGTGCAAGATATTTCAGTGCAAGATATTTCAGTGCAAGATATTTCAGTGCAAGATATTTCAGTGCAAGATATTTCAGCGCAAGATATTTCAGTGCAAGATATTTCAGCGCAAGATATTTCAGTGCAAGATATTTCAGTGCAAGATATTTCAGTGCAAGATATTTCAGTGCAAGATATTTCAGTGCAAGATATTTCAGTGCAAGATATTTCAGTGCAAGATATTTCAGTGCAAGATATTTCAGTGCAAGATATTTCAGTGCAAGATATTTCAGTGCAAGATATTTCAGTGCAAGATATTTCAGTGCAAGATATTTCAGTGCAAGATATTTCAGTGCAAGATATTTCAGTGCAAGATACTTCAGTGCAAGATATTTCAGTGCAAGATACTTCAGTGCAAGATATTTCAGTGCAAGATATTTCAGTGCAAGATATTTCAGTGCAAGATATTTCAGTGCAAGATATTTCAGCGCAAGATATTTCAGTGCAAGATATTTCAGTGCAAGATATTTCAGTGCAAGATATTTCAGTGCAAGATATTTCAGTGCAAGATATTTCAGTGCAAGATATTTCAGTGCAAGATATTTCAGCGCAAGATATTTCAGCGCAAGATATTTCAGCGCAAGATATTTCAGCGCAAGATATTTCAGTGCAAGATATTTCAGTGCAAGATATTTCAGTGCAAGATATTTCAGGGCAAGATATTTCAGTGCAAGATATTTCAGTGCAAGATATTTCAGTGCAAGATATTTCAGTGCAAGATATTTCAGTGCAAGATATTTCAGTGCAAGATATTTCAGCGCAAGATATTTCAGTGCAAGATATTTCAGTGCAAGATATTTCAGTGCAAGATATTTCAGTGCAAGATATTTCAGTGCAAGATATTTCAGTGCAAGATATTTCAGTGCAAGATATTTCAGTGCAAGATATTTCAGTGCAAGATATTTCAGTGCAAGATATTTCAGTGCAAGATATTTCAGCGCAAGATATTTCAGTGCAAGATATTTCAGCGCAAGATATTTCAGTGCAAGATATTTCAGTGCAAGATATTTCAGTGCAAGATATTTCAGTGCAAGATATTTCAGTGCAAGATATTTCAGTGCAAGATATTTCAGTGCAAGATATTTCAGTGCAAGATATTTCAGTGCAAGATATTTCAGTGCAAGATATTTCAGTGCAAGATATTTCAGTGCAAGATATTTCAGTGCAAGATATTTCAGTGCAAGATATTTCAGTGCAAGATACTTCAGTGCAAGATATTTCAGTGCAAGATACTTCAGTGCAAGATATTTCAGTGCAAGATATTTCAGTGCAAGATATTTCAGTGCAAGATATTTCAGTGCAAGATACTTCAGTGCAAGATATTTCAGTGCAAGATATTTCAGTGCAAGATATTTCAGTGCAAGATACTTCAGCGCAAGATACTTCAGCGCAAGATATTTCAGTGCAAGATATTTCAGTGCAAGATATTTCAGTGCAAGATATTTCAGTGCAAGATATTTCAGTGCAAGATATTTCAGTGCAAGATATTTCAGTGCAAGATACTTCAGCGCAAGATATTTCAGTGCAAGATATTTCAGTGCAAGATATTTCAGTGCAAGATATTTCAGTGCAAGATATTTCAGCGCAAGATATTTCAGCGCAAGATATTTCAGCGCAAGATATTTCAGTGCAAGATATTTCAGTGCAAGATATTTCAGTGCAAGATATTTCAGTGCAAGATATTTCAGTGCAAGATATTTCAGTGCAAGATATTTCAGCGCAAGATATTTCAGTGCAAGATATTTCAGTGCAAGATATTTCAGTGCAAGATATTTCAGTGCAAGATATTTCAGTGCAAGATATTTCAGTGCAAGATATTTCAGCGCAAGATATTTCAGCGCAAGATATTTCAGTGCAAGATATTTCAGTGCAAGATATTTCAGTGCAAGATATTTCAGTGCAAGATATTTCAGTGCAAGATATTTCAGTGCAAGATATTTCAGTGCAAGATATTTCAGTGCAAGATATTTCAGTGCAAGATATTTCAGTGCAAGATATTTCAGTGCAAGATATTTCAGTGCAAGATATTTCAGTGCAAGATATTTCAGTGCAAGATATTTCAGTGCAAGATATTTCAGTGCAAGATATTTCAGTACAAGATATTTCAGCGCAAGATATTTCAGTGCAAGATATTTCAGTGCAAGATATTTCAGTGCAAGATATTTCAGTGCAAGATATTTCAGTGCAAGATATTTCAGTGCAAGATATTTCAGTGCAAGATATTTCAGTGCAAGATATTTCAGTGCAAGATATTTCAGTGCAAGATATTTCAGTGCAAGATATTTCAGTGCAAGATACTTCAGTGCAAGATATTTCAGTGCAAGATATTTCAGTGCAAGATATTTCAGTGCAAGATACTTCAGTGCAAGATATTTCAGTGCAAGATATTTCAGTGCAAGATATTTCAGTGCAAGATACTTCAGCGCAAGATATTTCAGTGCAAGATATTTCAGTGCAAGATATTTCAGTGCAAGATATTTCAGTGCAAGATACTTCAGCGCAAGATATTTCAGTGCAAGATATTTCAGTGCAAGATATTTCAGTGCAAGATATTTCAGTGCAAGATATTTCAGTGCAAGATATTTCAGTGCAAGATATTTCAGTGCAAGATATTTCAGTGCAAGATACTTCAGCGCAAGATATTTCAGTGCAAGATATTTCAGTGCAAGATATTTCAGTGCAAAATATTTCAGTGCAAAATATTTCAGCGCAAGATATTTCAGTGCAAGATATTTCAGTGCAAGATATTTCAGTGCAAGATATTTCAGTGCAAGATATTTCAGTGCAAGATATTTCAGTGCAAGATATTTCAGCGCAAGATATTTCAGCGCAAGATATTTCAGTGCAAGATATTTCAGTGCAAGATATTTCAGTGCAAGATATTTCAGTGCAAGATATTTCAGTGCAAGATATTTCAGTGCAAGATATTTCAGTGCAAGATATTTCAGCGCAAGATATTTCAGCGCAAGATATTTCAGCGCAAGATATTTCAGTGCAAGATATTTCAGTGCAAGATATTTCAGTGCAAGATATTTCAGTGCAAGATATTTCAGGGCAAGATATTTCAGTGCAAGATATTTCAGTGCAAGATATTTCAGTGCAAGATATTTCAGTGCAAGATATTTCAGTGCAAGATATTTCAGTGCAAGATATTTCAGCGCAAGATATTTCAGTGCAAGATATTTCAGTGCAAGATATTTCAGTGCAAGATATTTCAGTGCAAGATATTTCAGTGCAAGATATTTCAGTGCAAGATATTTCAGTGCAAGATATTTCAGTGCAAGATATTTCAGTGCAAGATATTTCAGTGCAAGATATTTCAGTGCAAGATATTTCAGTGCAAGATATTTCAGCGCAAGATATTTCAGTGCAAGATATTTCAGCGCAAGATATTTCAGTGCAAGATATTTCAGTGCAAGATATTTCAGTGCAAGATATTTCAGTGCAAGATATTTCAGTGCAAGATATTTCAGTGCAAGATATTTCAGTGCAAGATATTTCAGTGCAAGATATTTCAGTGCAAGATATTTCAGTGCAAGATACTTCAGTGCAAGATATTTCAGTGCAAGATACTTCAGTGCAAGATATTTCAGTGCAAGATATTTCAGTGCAAGATATTTCAGTGCAAGATATTTCAGTGCAAGATACTTCAGTGCAAGATATTTCAGTGCAAGATATTTCAGTGCAAGATATTTCAGTGCAAGATACTTCAGCGCAAGATACTTCAGCGCAAGATATTTCAGTGCAAGATATTTCAGTGCAAGATATTTCAGTGCAGGATATTTCAGTGCAAGATATTTCAGTGCAAGATATTTCAGTGCAAGATATTTCAGTGCAAGATACTTCAGCGCAAGATATTTCAGTGCAAGATATTTCAGTGCAAGATATTTCAGTGCAAGATATTTCAGTGCAAGATATTTCAGTGCAAAATATTTCAGCGCAAGATATTTCAGCGCAAGATATTTCAGCGCAAGATATTTCAGTGCAAGATATTTCAGGGCAAGATATTTCAGTGCAAGATATTTCAGTGCAAGATATTTCAGTGCAAGATATTTCAGTGCAAGATATTTCAGTGCAAGATATTTCAGTGCAAGATATTTCAGCGCAAGATATTTCAGTGCAAGATATTTCAGTGCAAGATATTTCAGTGCAAGATATTTCAGTGCAAGATATTTCAGTGCAAGATATTTCAGTGCAAGATATTTCAGTGCAAGATATTTCAGTGCAAGATATTTCAGTGCAAGATATTTCAGTGCAAGATATTTCAGCGCAAGATATTTCAGTGCAAGATATTTCAGCGCAAGATATTTCAGTGCAAGATATTTCAGTGCAAGATATTTCAGTGCAAGATATTTCAGTGCAAGATATTTCAGTGCAAGATATTTCAGTGCAAGATATTTCAGTGCAAGATATTTCAGTGCAAGATATTTCAGTGCAAGATATTTCAGTGCAAGATATTTCAGTGCAAGATATTTCAGTGCAAGATATTTCAGTGCAAGATACTTCAGTGCAAGATATTTCAGTGCAAGATACTTCAGTGCAAGATATTTCAGTGCAAGATATTTCAGTGCAAGATATTTCAGTGCAAGATATTTCAGTGCAAGATACTTCAGTGCAAGATATTTCAGTGCAAGATATTTCAGTGCAAGATATTTCAGTGCAAGATACTTCAGCGCAAGATACTTCAGCGCAAGATATTTCAGTGCAAGATATTTCAGTGCAAGATATTTCAGTGCAGGATATTTCAGTGCAAGATATTTCAGTGCAAGATATTTCAGTGCAAGATATTTCAGTGCAAGATACTTCAGCGCAAGATATTTCAGTGCAAGATATTTCAGTGCAAGATATTTCAGTGCAAGATATTTCAGTGCAAGATATTTCAGTGCAAAATATTTCAGCGCAAGATATTTCAGCGCAAGATATTTCAGCGCAAGATATTTCAGTGCAAGATATTTCAGTGCAAGATATTTCAGTGCAAGATATTTCAGTGCAAGATATTTCAGTGCAAGATATTTCAGTGCAAGATATTTCAGCGCAAGATATTTCAGTGCAAGATATTTCAGTGCAAGATATTTCAGTGCAAGATATTTCAGTGCAAGATATTTCAGTGCAAGATATTTCAGTGCAAGATATTTCAGTGCAAGATATTTCAGCGCAAGATATTTCAGCGCAAGATATTTCAGTGCAAGATATTTCAGTGCAAGATATTTCAGTGCAAGATATTTCAGTGCAAGATATTTCAGTGCAAGATATTTCAGGGCAAGATATTTCAGTGCAAGATATTTCAGTGCAAGATATTTCAGTGCAAGATATTTCAGTGCAAGATATTTCAGGGCAAGATATTTCAGTGCAAGATATTTCAGTGCAAGATATTTCAGTGCAAGATATTTCAGTGCAAGATATTTCAGTGCAAGATATTTCAGTGCAAGATATTTCAGTGCAAGATATTTCAGCGCAAGATATTTCAGTGCAAGATATTTCAGTGCAAGATATTTCAGTGCAAGATATTTCAGTGCAAGATATTTCAGTGCAAGATATTTCAGTGCAAGATATTTCAGTGCAAAATATTTCAGCGCAAGATATTTCAGTGCAAGATATTTCAGTGCAAGATATTTCAGCGCAAGATATTTCAGTGCAATATATTTCAGTGCAAGATATTTCAGTGCAAGATATTTCAGTGCAAGATATTTCAGTGCAAGATATTTCAGTGCAAGATATTTCAGTGCAAGATACTTCAGTGCAAGATATTTCAGTGCAAGATACTTCAGTGCAAGATATTTCAGTGCAAGATATTTCAGTGCAAGATATTTCAGTGCAAGATACTTCAGTGCAAGATATTTCAGTGCAAGATATTTCAGTGCAAGATATTTCAGTGCAAGATACTTCAGCGCAAGATATTTCAGTGCAAGATATTTCAGTGCAAGATATTTCAGTGCAAGATACTTCAGCGCAAGATATTTCAGTGCAAGATATTTCAGTGCAAGATATTTCAGTGCAAGATATTTCAGTGCAAGATATTTCAGTGCAAGATATTTCAGTGCAAGATATTTCAGTGCAAGATACTTCAGCGCAAGATATTTCAGTGCAAGATATTTCAGTGCAAGATATTTCAGTGCAAAATATTTCAGCGCAAGATATTTCAGTGCAAGATATTTCAGTGCAAGATATTTCAGCGCAAGATATTTTAGTGCAATATATTTTAGTGCAAGATATTTCAGTGCAAGATATTTCAGTGCAAGATATTTCAGTGCAAGATATTTCAGTGCAAGATATTTCAGTGCAAGATATTTCAGTGCAAAATAACAATGTTAGCCTAACTCCTTTACTGCGTCAATTATTAAAAAGATTCAATTACCTCCATGGAATATTCCTTCTATTACTGATTATGAAATTTCATACTATTATGTAAATAGTAAAAAATAAATTTAAATTTACATAAGTTAAAGTTGAAGAGTATGCTATAGTTTAAAAATATCTATACGTTACATGTGAAAAATGTTGAATATTACGTAATACAATTTCAGTTCATTTTCTTCTACAATGTTATTTGAGAAGCAAATTAATTTTTTCTTTAATATTAACATAGTCTGGAAAATGAGTGAATAATGCATGGGAATAGAGAAAAAGCATCATAGCGTAAAAAAGATACTATGAGATAAAAAATGAAACTTAATTCATTTAATAGACATCAGTTGAATTCATAATAAAGATGCTTTTAATAAATACAGAAAATTACAGATAAGTTACGAATTATCGGTCAGTTCCACATTTACGATCATATAAGAATTTTTTTTTAAACATTTCAACTCGTTATTTTAATTGGTATAGGTATCATGGATACCAATTAAAATAACGAGTTAAAATATTTTAAATAAATTCTTATATGATCGAAAATGTGAAACTGACCGATAACTCATAACTCCCCCTACGAACGATATCACAGTAATTAGTTAATCGAACAGAGTGGATATAAATACACATACTATATATATAAGCAATGGCTATAAAGACTCTGCAATTACTATGTGATACACACTCCAATTTATTGGCAGAGAAACACATAGTGAAAGGAATGCACGTAAACATAGGATAGATACACTAAGAAAGGAAGGGGGTAGGTTCTGAGTTATCGGACAATGCCACATCATCGATCATAAGAGTCCTTGAATATACCTGTTTACGTTTTATGTGAATTATTAGGCTATTATTATTTTATGAATAACAAAATAGAACAATCATAACAGACATAACAATGAGATATTAGGTTACTGAACTTTCCAGATGTCATAACAACTAATTAAATAAATTCTAATTAGACTATTATTTTAAAATAGTCGAATAACATATTATTCTAATCAGTGAAAAATACATAAACATTTGGGAAAATGTTTAAAAGAAGTATACACAAATTGAAAAGGATTGCAAATTAAGAATAATTTAAGCGTTGAGAAACAATAAACGTTAGAGAAAAATATAAACGTTAGAGAAAAATATAAACGTTAGAAAAAAATATAAACGTTAGAAAAAAATATAAACGTTCGAAAATTGGAACGCTGGAAAAATTGAAACGTTAAAAAATTTAAACATAGGAAAAAATATACACCGAGAAAAATATGAACGTTTAAAAATTTTAAACGTCGGCATAGTTCACAGCATTTTTTATACTCTAGTATAAAGAAAATTGAAGCCTTTAATTACACCTCAAAGTGAGAATGGAAAGTTAAATAAAACAAGAAAAAGAGAGAATTTATTTCACGCGAAACAAAATCAATTCGAACAGTTGCCGGAAGTAAGGGGTTCGATGACCGATTAGGGAATTCAATTCTTTATCTTTGTAGTTTGTTATTTCTTCATCAAAGGATTCAATTCTTTATCTTTGTAGTTTGTTATTTGATTTCTTTATTAATGGGTTCAATTCTTTATCTTTGCAGTATGTTTTTTTTACCGCAGTTGCAATATATATAATTTGTTTGCATCCATTTTTAAAAGTACAAAATTCACTTTAAAGAACTTATAGAATATTGGAACAGGAGTCTATTTCATAATGTTGATTTGTTCAAAACAGTTCATGATTTAAAGTTATTCTGGTAGGTTATAGCAAGTTTGTTGCTCTGTGATTTGTTGCTAACTAGTTAAGCTCTGTAGCTAGGTTCTATAGGATTTCAAATAGTTCATAGTGATTAGTATAATTTCCCACTGTTCCTACTACTTTTAAAGAATGTATTTCAAATAGATTAATGTCGAATTATTTAAATTTAGTTTCGCATTGATTTAGGATTATTTAAAGTTTAGTTTAATGATTATTTTTTCGTTTGCCGCAAGAAGTTTGATTATACTACTCGATTCAAGTTAAATTTCTATGCCTTTCATTTTAATATAATTGATCAATTACGTTTAGTTACCTGTTTGTTTATTTATTGTTTGTTTTAAATTTAATATTTACATTCTTATACTGTCGCTATTTAAAATGAAATAATGTACACACTTTTCTTTTTGTGTACTAAACCATCGAGTGAATTTGTATGTTGTGGAAATCCTGCAACTTAGGCACGATAAACCAAGGTAAATATAATAGAGTAAAGAATTCTGAAACCATTGTTATTACTATATTTCTCTCCATATACAGTCTGAGGTGTCCTTAAAATCATTATTTAGAATATCCTATAAGAAACTATAGGATGCATTCAAACAGATTTAAAAAAGATATATAAAGTGTTTGAAATATCAGAAACAAAATAAATGCCTTTAAAACATATAAAGTATTTAAAATCATCAGCAGAAAAAGGTTTGGAAATGTATTGAAGTATTTAAACTTTTAAATCACCAGAGACAAAATGTTAAGAAAAATTCAGAAGATCAAGTACAAAAAAGTAAACTTCTCCAAGATGTCAACTTTGAAAGTAAATTCTTTTTAACTTCCAAACTTTCTTGGCTTCATTTCCGTCAAGAAAAAGAAAGAAAGAAGATTTTTTTTTAATCTTTGGCAGTCTTGAAATCTGAAACCGAAAACTTAATGGCAAGTAACATGAATTAGTGAGACTGTTGTAACAGAAACTGAGACTGAATGGATAAGGACTAATATAGCATGAATTAGTTAAGACTATTGTAAAATGAATTAAAACTGAACTAGTAAAGACTATTGTACCACGAATTGAGGCGAAACTAGTAAGGACTATATGGTAGGTACATTTAAAGTTCAAATAGATGATATATAAAAAATTAAAATCGTTTTAAAAACGATAATTCACATAAAGGTCACATTTGTGATATCGAAATTTAGGCTACATGACCAAGTAGTTAAAATTAAAAAATAATCATAAATTTTTGTGCGGTGAGCAATGTAGGGTAAGTTACGAGTTATCGGACAGTTAAACATCTTCGATTGTTTAAGAAAAAAGCAAATAATAGTTAAAAATAAAATAACCAGTTATTTCTTTTTATTATAGGTACGATCGAAAAAGTTAAACTGTCGTATATTTCGTAACTTTCCCATATCGTCATAATTTTTCTTCCTATTGAATCTGACTGCTTTAACGATGGCTTCCTCCTCTTACTTACCTTTAAGAAAATGCTGACTAAGGCAATAATACAGTGTACATTACTACCTTAAATAAGGTTCAAAAAGGTTAGGGATTGGAGAGAATTTTAGCCAAAAATGGTCTGCTGGATATGATGGAATATTTATTAAATACTATGTAAAAAAAATTAAATTGTTCAGAACATATACACTTTATTTATCAAAATTAGCTAATCCAACAGTATTTAAAAATTTCAAATATTTTAATTAATAAACTGACTGTATTCCAACTCTAAATTATGAATAGAAAATTAAAAATGAAGATATTTTTATTAGTGTCAATTATAGTTCAGGAAAACACTGATAATTACCATGGAAACTACTTACTTACATAAAAAAAGTTACATGAATGCATTGGATATATTGATAATTAATGAAGAGATGTGAGTGATGAATTAGAAAGAAATATAAATGTAAATAAATATGTACAATTTGTATTTGAAATGTTTTCTACAATACTGAAACAACCAAAATCTTCCTTTTATTCCACGAACTATATTTCTTTATTATTTTTCATAAATATGAATTTGTGTTGTATTTAATTTAGTAGGGGTTTAACGTCTGATTTTGAACAAAAGGCCATATCGTTGAGGTGAAAAGAAAATTAAATACAAGGGACTGGAAGAAGCAGTCAGAAGAAAAAGTGGTTCCAAGAACAAAGTCACCTACCACCAGTCTGTGGCAATGCTCAAAGATGCATGAAAGCTACTCTTTAAATGCAGTCACTTACCAAGGAATGTGACAAAAAGAGACACAAGCATCGGTGAAGTAGCGATAAAAAAAGGATAAGTATTTAATTTATATAAATTATCCTTTGGTTATTCAAAAACAAAATCAAGTGTAGATTATTAACAAATTTATTTTCTGATCTTAATAGTAAAATAATCTTCAATTTTATAATTATATTTTTTTCGAAACTTTACTATCATTTGAAGCTAGAAATATTATTTCGATTTCGTAAGACTTTTTTTATCAGTTTAACACTTTTTGATTAATATTTGCTGCCCTAAAAAATGTATGGGGATTACACAGATAATTAGATGAATTTGATCTTCTATGGCCCCACCATAACTTTCTGGTAATAGGTATGTTAATAAGTAGGCAGCAAATTATTATACATGCTGCAGGTGTTGAACGATAGATGGCATTGTTGTAGAGCTAATTTAAAAGATTTGCGTACTATATTTCAGTATTTGACTTCTATTTCATTTGAAGAGCGTTTTAACTAATAAGAAGATTTTTGAGAGACAATGGATAATAATTTTCTCCATTACAAATAAGAACACAAACCTATTGCATTAACTGAATCATCTGCTGCGTGTGTTCTGAGTTTAAAATTTCCCTGCAGAAGGGATGCAGTAGATACAAACTTGAGCAATATAAATAAAATAACTACTGATACCCAATAAGAGTTAATTACTAAAGTTTATAAACTATCTATTGGGAGGCTTCCTCTGTAAGAAACTTCTTTGTTGATCTCTAAAGTTAGCAGAAAGAATGTAGACAAACGGTATTAATTGGCTTGTTATGAAGTGTTATTTTGGTGGAAGGGTAAGTTCTGAGTTATCGAACGGTTCCACTTAATCGATCATAAATAAAAAAGTATATAATAATAATTATTGAACTATTTACTAATCATAGACACGAACTAAAATGAAAGTCAAATAATTATTATGTACTTTTTCTTATATGATCGAAAATGTGAAACTGTCCGATAGCTTGGAATTTACCCATGCTATTCAAACTTTTTATTCTTTATCAGTTATAATGGAAAAACAGTTCAGATAAGAAATAGGACACCTTCACTTTAACAATTAACTCGTATCTCCGTAAAGAAGATACGAAAAACATACGACTAAATTATTGTCTTCATTTCCCTATGTCAGCAATTGAAAACAGATAAGAAAAAACAAATTAAAAGATATCAAATATATGAAGGTACCAAGGGCACAAATTAATTTAACGAGTTAAATGATATCACCAATGTTGCTAAGAGTGATAGCATACTTCTCCGTTGAAAATAACGGAGTTTCAATAGCAGAAGAAATTTGTTAACAAAGTTATAAAAAAATACATAAAAAAATATTTAAAAAATAAATAAAAAATATTGAAAGTGATTGATAAATTTGTAAATAAATATACAGTATGTATCCACTGGACCACAACTATTGAATCTACGACTTCTTCATTCTAGTACAAAAATAGGCATACTATCGGTACCGTAGATACGTAATAGCTACTATAAGTAATAATTAATGAATAATAGAAAGCCTGGTACTTAGATTCAATGGCAGTGGAAACATCTTCGTGGACACACTGTATATATATATATACTATATATACTATATATACTATATTATACAGTATTATATGAGATAAAAAGCTCCTTATTTATAGGGAGGGACATCAAAAATATTCTTCACTCACACTGTACTAAAGAACAGTAAATACCAAACAGAAACAATACCTGCCTACTTCCTTTTAATGCACTTAATAACAACAGGTAAACAATGCATTGTATTATTTCTGTGACGATATTAAGTAATATCGATGACGATATTAAGTAATATCGATGACGACATTGAGTAATATCGATGACGATATTAAGTAATATCGATGACGATATTAAGTAATATCGATGACGATATTAAGTAATATCGATGACGATATTAAGTAATATCGATGACGATATTAAGTAATATCGATGACGATATTAAGTAATATCGATGACGATATTAAGTAATATCGATGGCGATAGCAGCAATATCGATGGCGATAGCAGCAATATCGATGGCAATAGCAGCAATAAGGTGATCACTGTAACGCTTTCACACAATATGAAGAAAATAATCGTTCCTATAATTACAAAAATGAAAAATGATGGCAAGGTAAATAACCAGAAAATTTTAGGCTGGGGAGAGAAAACAAAGGACTTAGTTATAGAAGACTGAAAGGTGATTACTTCCATTGATTGAACGATAGATTTTAGGTTATAATAAATTTATCTTATTGTTCAAAGTAACAATCAATTTATAGATATTTAAGATCTTTTAAATTAGTAAGATTCCACATTTTCGATCTAATAAGAAAAGAATACATAATAATAAAAGTGAATACGAATTAAAATATAAAATAAAATAATAATTGTTACAGACATTTTTCGTATACGATCGAAGATGTGGAATCGTTCGTTAACTTGGAACATAATCTATTTGTAGTAGTATTCAATCATCAATACAAAGAATAAAAAAGGACAATTTTAAATGTTTTGATTTTAGAGCCTTAAACCAACCACAGACTGAAAATAATCTACGGTAATCACTATCAATATTTGAATTACTGTTATTTTTTACTTCACATTTTATGATTTATAAATGAAATTGAGATTCCAAACAATAGAACAGGAAGTCATTAACAAATGTAATGAAAACAGGGATATTAGAATATTAATATTAGGATATTAATTAGAATACAATGCGTCACACAGCATATATTAATTCAATGTCATTCATTTTGCCGTTAATTAAATGTGACGGACCGTTCCAGCCTCATAAGGAATATTCCTGTTCATTCCTGCCATTCCCATGTATATTAAACAATAAATAACATTAATGTCCCGAGTAATTCATTAAAGAATAATAAAGATGTCAATGTGAATAAATAATAGGGCAATACTCTGAGAAATGGAGTAGGAATTAATCTTTATAGCTATACTTAAAAAGAATTGATGTATTAGTATGAACATTAATGGTTAATTTATATCCATTACACTCTGTCATTACTCAATGTATTATTTCATGTCCATGTAATTATTGTAATAGATAATACCTAGCATTAACACTAAGGGCTTAAGATATAATAATTATTATTACGTATAATGATATATTATCGGATAGCGGTTATTTCATTATCAAATAAGAATTTTATTATCAAAGTTTTTTTTTCATTACCAATAAGTTATTTAATACCAAATCGATGATTTCTTTTGTATGGATTTATTATTTTATAAATAAACAGCAATTACATTTGAGAATAAATTATTATATCAGGACTTATTTGAATTATAATCCACAATATTTTAACTACCAATTCAAACATTAATTTAAAATACGTTTTCATAAAAAATATACCTTTCCAATATAAAATTGAAAATAACCTTCTGAAGTTTATTTCGTTTCATCAGTTGATTCCCTTTTCACCTTTTAGTCTAATTAAAAGGTGAAATAGAAACACAGTAAGGTGAACTGCGGAACAATATTGACTGTCGGGCAGGAGTGGCTTGAAGCGATAAAAACCTTAGCAGTTTTGGATATCAGTTAGTTAATTAATTTAATTGGTAGGGGTATATGTTTTCATTGATTAGTATAGTACTTTTATATTGTAAAACATGTAAAAGAGCAGATATTTCTTTTTATTAATTTAGTAGGAGTTTAACGTCTGCTTCAGAACCAAGGTTTATAAAAGAAAACTATATTCAAGCTTTTTAAAATTTATAACTAACAATTAAATACAAAAAGTAATAAGATTTGAAAATTTCTCCATGAACAAAATCACCAATAAATAGAATAACTTTTTTTTAAATACCATTAGTTTATTATTGTTTAGAACGTTAACGTCATGGATAAAATTACAATTAATATATAGTTAATTTAATACATCTATAATTGAGACATATTATAATATACTATAAAAAATATAACATACCACATGTACTACTATAATAATTAAGGCAAATAATAACATACTATACAATATACCACGTGATAGAACAATGCAGTTGTTATTTATTTATTCGGTAGACATAACACATGTAACTGATAAGGTGCCTCTGCTCTAGTAAAATAATAGGCCTTTCTTTGATTAATAGTAATAATAGTATAGGCCAAATGCATGTCAGTCAGCAATCAGAACAGTAACTGATAGGAGAAAAATTCCCAAGGGGGGGGGAGGTCAACATGATATATCATGAAGGTCCCGTGCACCTAAATATAATAGCAATTACGTAATAAGGAATATGTGTAGTACATTAAAAATAATCAGAATAAACAACCTATTATTTAAAAAAAATCTAGAGTGAAATTTGGGGAATTAAAACATAAGAGTAACTGACTCTAGCAACCCGGAGAGAAATTTATGGTGGGGCGATAGAAGATTGAGAGAGAAAGTTATGGTGGGGCCATAAAAGATTGAGAGAGAAAGTTATGGTGGGGCCATGGAAGATTAAATCTAATCTACTATGGCCCCACTATAACTTTCCTTTCCTAATCTTCTATGGCCCCACTATAACTTTCTCCTCTCTTAATCTTCTATGGCCCACCATAACTTTCTCCTCTCTTAATCTTCTATGGCCCACCAATACTTTCACAAGGCTAATGCTTTTCACAAGGATAATCAAATTATGCAAAGTATTTTTAAATGGACGGGGACAATTTAAATTAGGGTAAGTTCCAAGTTATCGGACAGTTAAACACTTCAATCATATGATAAAAAGGATACAATAAATTATTTAACATACTTTTTAATTGGTATCCATGAACACCTGCAAGTATCATTTATTATTAAGTTGAGGAATAAATATTATATACTCTACCTACTTCTCATATGATCGTAAATGTGGAACTGTTCGATAACTCGTAACTTACCCTACACCTACTTGTAACTTATCATGGGAAGAGAAATGAGACGTTAAAAATAAGATTTACATTTCATCAATTATGATGTAATGGAACCATTAACATGTTTGCCCCTTTGTCAATTAGCATATAAATGAAAGAAGGGAAACGTAACGGGTAAAAACATGACTTAATATAATTCTATTCATTTATTTTATTTAATATGAATTTATCCTTTGCAAAGAAGGATATTATTTTGATACTGAAAATATATATACATCAATGTTATTTTTATTTGATTTTCTCATTAATTTTAGTAATCAACATATAATTATTTATTTTCAAAATAAATAATTATAAATAATTATTTAAGATAGAACACTTTCCTATTAATATTATAATTAAAGGAAATTTTTCAATTTTCACATTGAAATATACTGAATTGAACTGGAAATAATATAATTTGACGTATGATCTGCATTCATATGATTTCCACATCTTCCCTTGACAGAAAATCTGTACTTAATACATGTCCTTTATATGTTTGAAAGCGATACCTCTTCCATTGCATGTGCATTCGAATTCAGATGTCTGAAAGACCATTCTGCTATGATTAATTCACTTGCTTAACTACCACAAATCTCCATCGGAATCTTTTATTATAGGTATATTTATTCATATTATTGACCCATGTGGCAATATTCCACGGAGCAATTGCCAATATTGTTACAACATTGGCAATGTTGTAACAATATTGGGAATGTTGTAACAATATTGGTAATGTTGTAACAATATTGGCAATGTTGTAACAATATTGGCAATGTTGTAACAATATTGTTAATGTTGTAAAAATATTGGTAATGTTGTAACAATATTGCTAAAGTTATAACAATATTGGTAATGTTGTTACAACATTACCAATGTTGTAACAACATTGGTAATGTTGTAAAAATATTGGTAATGTTGTAACAATATTGCTAAAGTTATAACAATATTGGTAATGTTGTAAAAATATTGGCAATATTGTAACAATATTGCAATTTTTGTTACAATATTGGTGCAAAGTTGTCCCAAAAATCGTTGCTACCTGGTAACTTTTCACTCCGAAAGGCCTTTCTCTTTTCATCAAAGGCTTTCCATTTTCAACAGAAAACATCAAAGAAGTACTGCCCCTACAGGTAAACTTTCCAACGAACAAATAACAACGACCCTTAGGCAGTAATCAGGAAATGGTGAGGGAAAACTAGTAAAATGATAAAACCTATTTCACAAATCGACAGTCAAATTGGATAAAGACGCTATCAATAAATTGTGAGTAAATATCGTCGATAGCTCCATTATTCACGAAATAATAGCGTTGTTTTTCTTTGGAAGAAAAATTAATTTGATAATAACTACATACGTCACTTCAACTCAGGGGGTCTACAGATAAAATCGTGTTCTGTCCATATGTCCCTAAAATACGGTATAAGGAACCGCTGCTCTAAATGTTAGATAGAAGCTTTACTCTTATTTCCTTTTAAATTTTGAATTAGTTAAAGCTTCAATATTATTCTTATCTAATGACAGACATAACTATTATAATCAGGAAAAACTTTAGACGATTAAGAAAAAGAGCTTCTACTGAATTCACGATTGGGAATATTCACCGGATATATAGTCCATTAACTATATTTAATGGACTATACAAGAGATATTCCTCTAACTTCATCAACAGTATACATGCAATATCCCCCTCTCCATTACCACTATCCACAACATTCACGGAATATCCCATCAACACACTCTATCCATTAATCACGAGTATGTAGCTTCAGGGTGCCGGCAATTCTGCCTTCAAATAATCGTGTTAATTAAGCCGCTAAGACTTAGAGAGCTCTTGCAGCATAAAAAAGATGATGTAAATCTGGTGGTAATAATCCATAGGTTGCTATTTTTGTGAATCTAGGATTAGGAATATCAAGAGGAAAAACATTTATAAATACTTTGAGTGAGAAATAAGCTAATATTTTAATCTTCAGAGACTGAAAATATCACACCTCAAATCTCAAAAATATTGCCTGGGAATTATAATATCTTCTGAATTGATTGAAATTTAATGAATAAAATGCTTGCTATTTTCACAAATTTAATAATAACTATTTTCGGAACAGTTTCATATATTGTAACATTTAAGATTTAATTATTCATCTAATATATATTGTAATACAAAGAATTATTTAATTATTCATCTTATATATATTGTAATACAAAGAATTACCTATTTATAATAAGAACGTAAGCCATCAAAACACTTAAAATCTTGACAGGTGATATGGCTTCGAAATGAATAATTTTAAATTTAAAATGACGTAAACAAAAATATTGAGAAGCGTTAGACGTCAAAAAGTGAAAAAAATAATCTGGCTGTAAAATAGGAAATGAAAAGAAGCCCAACTTAAAATAAAAGTAAAAAGTTCCACCGTCAAATTTTTGCTACCTGTAATGAGCGTACCTATTTTGAGTGCAGGTTTTGCACATGCTTTCACAGGTGTGTGACAAGTGTTCAGGTGACAGGTGTTTGTGCCACTCACTCATATGTTATTAAGTTCATTCATTACATTTTCCACGTGATATGGAATAAAGGATTACAACTAACGGAAGTGAAGTCAGCTTAGAAAGGGATGGTCTGAGTTATTGGACAGTTTCGATCATATAAGAAAGTATATAATTTAGCATATGAACTTGATATTTTAATTGCTATCAATGATACAACTAGGTATCATGGATACAAAATAAAAAATAAATTAAATAATTAATATTAGATACTTCTTTTTTACTATATGTTCGAAAATGTGGAACCGTCCGATAACTCAGACCTTACCCTGTTATCTGCCAAGTTCTCGAAAGTTCATTTCAATAATGTAAAATGACTTAAAATAGAATTATCTTCACTCACTCTAATATAATCTGTAAAACGGTTCGAATTTTAGTCAGAAACTCGACCACGTGTAAATGCAAATTTACGAATTGAAGCCATTTAGTGGAGTTTGCGGACTGCATATTTCTTTCTTTTGAGTCTGTTATAAGTCTGCATAAGTCTGAAGGAGTCTGCCTAAGTCTATTGCAGTCTGGTATGAGTCTGCCTAAGACTCTAAAAAATTGAACTGAAATTTAAAATGAGCGCAGGATATATGTTGCATAACAATATTGAAAACATGCGTACAGGGTCGTGCAGCTAAATTGGGACTAACATAACTTTTTTAAATTCGCTATTTTGAAAGGCAAATAATGATTAAATGTAATTTTTACTTGTAATTATTTGTTCGTTATTGTCTGCAGAACAAAATCATTCTATGTGACTACCCTTTGCGTCAATAATTTAGGAGATTCTCGAGCGAAACCGTGAACAACTCCTTTTTACATCCTCGGGGTCAAGATTACGAAATGCCCGACGAATGGCGGCCTTCAGAGAGTTGATACTTGGATGTGAAGTTACGTTAGACTCTCCCTCAATGACGCCAAACAGCCAATAGTCACAAACATTCAGATCTGGGGAGCTGCTGGGCCAAATATCCTTCGGGACCATCAAAGGAAGATTCTCCTTCAGGAAATCCTGAACTTTCTTTGCTCCATGCGCGGGCGCAGAGTCTTGAACGAGCATCACTTTGAAGGGGTCGTAGTTCCTACGTATCCACGGCATCAAAACATCTTTCAGAATTTTCAAGTACTCCGCTGTGTTGATTTTAAGACCCGCTTCGATGAAATGAGGAGGCATCACCTTACCATCACTTGCGACGGCTGCAAAAACCATCACAGAAGCGGGATTTTTGCTCTGCACCACAGGAGGAACTTCTGAACGATCGGAGGCAACTACCTGAGTGTTCTAGCGATTTGCAACCTCATCAACAACGAACTTTTTCTCGTCAACAAAAACGCGGACATGTCCTCCTTTGTGTTTCAGATGGTTCAGAAGCTTTTGGCATCTTTCAGCTCTGAGGGCTCTGGAGCGGGTAGTTAGGAGGTTACGGACTCTCCTTACGTATGACTTCATACCAAGGTCTTCCTTGACTGCCTGCTGATGGCGCTACGACTCACGCTGCGCTTTTGTGCCAGTTTTGACATCGGCTGGCTTGGGTCTGACTTCAACGTCCTTTTCAGCCCAGCAAGGAATGTTTTGGTTCTCTTTCGATCACTGCAAGGACTGTGTCGACTTCTCTGAACCTTACCCTCGGCATCAAAAGCAGCAACAACTCGATAAACAGTCGATTTCGCATAGCCAGTGCTCTTAATAATGTCTGAAACAGAGTTCCCGGCGCGTCTCATTTCACATATGGTCGTTCTTCGCGCTAATTCCGCCATATTTTAGCGAAAAATGCTAGATCTTAATCTGAAATATTATAGCAAAGGGCTTAAAGATTGTCTGTAAAAAAAGAATTTAGTCATAGGTTAGAAATTACGGAAGATATGTGCTGTTAAAGTTAGTCCTAATTTAGCTGCACGACCCTGTACAATTTTATTCATACTATTTTCTGTATTCTATGTTTTTATTCAACGTTCTGTGACTGCACTCAGTGTTCTTTACTGTGTCTAATGCCTGAAGTGCTCACAACATACAAAAAAGGCTTGGAATATTTATATAAAATTACTTAAATTATAAAGATCAGGGAGCTAGAACTCTGTTATAAATGTGAGTGAAATTATACCTCAATAAAGTATTATTATCATTTAAATGATATCAGTATAAGGAAATGAAGAATTTGAAAGACTGCATTTGCGATGAGGTAAATTTGAAGGTACCAGTGAGGACACGACAAAGTAATTGAAGGCTGAACAATACAATACACTGAAGTCACGTGAAGTGTGAAGTCACGTGAAGGCTGTGCAATAAAGTGAAGTCACATAAAGACTTAAGAAAAAATTGAAGTCAAGTCAAGTTATTTAAAGGCTGTTCAACAAACTGAAGTCACGAGAAGGCACTTGAAGGCTGTAAGTAGAGAATAATGTCGTGAAGGACACAGCTTAGACTTCACAAAAGAACAGAAGTCTCTTTCTTTGAAGGGTTACTCAGTAGAACCAACACTGCTACCACTACTCTGGTTACTGCTACCATCATTGGTTTTATTTATCGGTAATAGCAGAGTACGTAGGATTGGATGAAAGTTGAAATTGTAATATAAGAAATTAATAACTAATAATTACTTTCATTTATTTTATTACATCTGAAAAAATTCACAAACTGGTGGAAATCAATATATTTTCAAAACCTGAATTAAACATGATACGAAATAATAAACCTAACAAAAGTTAATATTAGATCGTGTGGATAACATAAATACAATGATAAACAGTCTTTCTATACGATAAATATATTTAAATACTCATATTATGATGGATTTTTATTAATACTTTTTTGAAATTTTCATCAGGTACTTGATACACATTTGGTAATTGACACTTTATTAATTATAAAGTAGTTTTAATAAGTTTTAAGAACTTTTAATAGGTATATATGTTCCCAATATCATATTTTGCAGCTCTTGCTGCTGAATTTATTGCATGTTATTATTAACATTTGCTACACACAAACATTAATTCATTGAATGTTATTCATTTCAATTGGTATAGAAACATCAAAGGTGTATGTTAATTGATGCTAAATAGTCTGACTTAGTGGAGTTGGCCAGAGAACAAATTATTTGATAATAAATTCTAATAATAACATATATATATTATCGTTTATTCCCATATTTATATTTTCTTTTAAAAATATTTTTCATTATTTTGGTTAAATTTTTTTTTATATTTTTCAATTTTTTATCCATTCTTTCGTTTTTAATCCTTCCCTTTTATTTTTAATTCTTTAGTTTTAATCTTTCTTCTAATTTATATATTTTATTAACATTTTAATTTCATTTTTTAAATTCTTATTTTTTCCCTTGAATGTTCACAACATCAACAGTGATTTTCCTAACGCTTTTCCAAACCCATTCCACCACACACAACAAAGTCTCAGAATCTTCTCTACATCACTATTTACCTAGAGACTCCTTTGTCAAACCTCACGTCAAATCCTCCCCTCAACATGTTGCAAACACGTCATCCCTTCCACTCGTCTGAATCCCTCAAATCCAAGACAAGTTGTCGCTGTGGTGTTTTGAAGACACCGAAATAGAGGTACTATCAGAGTGCAAAGGTTGTTATACGTTATCTTAGCATTAGTACCTTATATAACGCTTAGCATTAGTACCTTATATAACACTTAGCATTAGTACCTTATATAACGCTGTCTGTACGTTATCTTACAGTTATATATAAATAACATTGGGACTGATATGAATATATGACAAGTAGCAAACATTGTTATTGTTTCAACAGTGTCCAAATATTATTGCAATGATGCCATACTATTTAGAATCTTGTTAGAATATTAGCAATATTGTAACAAGATTGTTCAAAAATATAGATAAAATATTAGCAATGTTGATAGAAAACAAAAAATAATATTATTTATTTTATCTTTTTAAAATTTCACTTTGGTCAAATTCACGGTTTCTGATTGTAGTATATTATACGTATTGTATACAAAAATGTATTTTATTTATAATATACTTATAATATAATATACAATAATATATAGTACTGAATAAAAGGGCTTTATATGTTTTATAAAGCAAGCCAGCAATTTCAGGAAAGATATGTGTATAAATTAAGGTACACAAATAAAGAAATAAAAATAAAGAAATAAAGAAATACAAATAAAGAAATAAAGAAATACAAATAAAGAAATAAAGAAATACAAATAAAGAAATAAAGAAGTACAAATAAAGAAATAAAGGAATAAGTTAAATCATTAGAAATATACAGTATTCAAGCAAGCATTATTTACATATTAATTACATGGACAAAATAATATTAATAAATAACTGAATTGGTGTAAATTATATGAACAAAAAAATATTAAATGTATATTTGAATTGTTGTTAATGGTTCAAAACATTTCCATTATAGAAGGAAATTGGCAATAACAATTCTAATATCTAATTTCACGGGTAAATAATTAGAGGAGAGGCAGGTAGCGCGATTGGCTATCATTTGATTAGACTATCAGTTATATGGTTATGATAACCATTATTATGATGATTATGATAATCAATGATAACCATTGATACTTGGCACATGTCTAATTTAAATGAATTATTAAAATACATACAATAAACAATTCAATATTATTAAATAAATAAGAATAAATGATTGTATTTGGTTTACCTGGAAATATTGAATAAAAATATAAAAAGTCGATAATAAAGAATATAAAGATTTTTTCATCATGATGAAAAAAATGCACTAAAAATTATGAATAGCTATATACAATTTTACAATTATGTAGAAAAATTTATATTTAGTAATAAAATAATTCGAATAATTATAATTTCTATTTTTGTTTCATTTCTAATAAAAAATAAAGTCTATAGAAATATATATATAGCTATATTCTAAAATATATTTCAGCAATTTAAAAATATAATATTTAAGAATATACGCAAACACTTAAATAAGTTATGCATGTAAATGTAAATAATATTAAAATGTATAATTAATGTAAATACTTGAATCATATTTTCCCTTCCATATTTTTCATGAGAATTTTTGGCTAAAATTTTCCAAGCAGTGACTCAATATTAACCATGTAAGATAAGGAAAATATTATATAACTAGTGTGTTTTCCCGTTAAAAATAACGGGTCATCATCAATACCAATTTATTACCCGTTATTAAGTTACTTTTAATGAATTCAATTAAAGTTGAATTTTATGCATAGTCTAATATATTTTATAGATAAAATAAATTAAAAAATTGAATAATAACAGGGGAATATATATATTCCCGTGCGTATCATAGTTACATTCTTCATGTTTAATACCCGTTGTGTAAAAGCGGACACCAAATAAATAAATAAATAAACACACTAAGGAAATTATTAGTATAGATTATATTATATGAATGTGTAATTCGGCAACAGTTATAACGACAATTTTGATCCAAGATATATGAGATCTTAATTTCCATTACTTTTAATAATGATTTTTCTAGTTATTGAAATGACATTTTTCTGGTACCTAATTGAAATATTATTTTCATGGTAATTTATCAAACACCACTGAAAACAAAACCTAAAACACAGATCTTTTAAACAAAAGAGAGGTAAATGCTTGGATTTATCTTCCCTTTCGTAGAGGAAAACAATAATAGGACCAGAAATAACAGTTAAAAAGTGTAAAAATGAATTTGAAGAGAAATTGTGAAATAAAATCTATTAAGATTTAATAGGAATTTTTTCCGCTTCCTATTTTGGAAATAATAATAGAAGTGTATCTAATTAATAAAATATAATAATATATTTTCTATGTAAAGAGTGATTTAGCAGATATTATGGAATCACAAGGAATTATTAGTTAGTATAAAAGCCATAACAAATAAATAAAAGAACTGATATACGTCATTAACACAAAATAATGTATTTTTGACTCATCCATATATACTATAAATCTTAAAATACTGATCATCTTAGTGAAAGTTTCATAATTGTAGCTCCAAATTTGACCGCTAGAGAGGCTAAATGTACTATAACGATATACCATTAAATGTACGTAAAGTACAAGTACTAAAATACCTCTCATAGAGTTATGACAGTGTTCTCACAAATGAGTGATATACTATAGAACCTATAGATAATTTAGAGGTAGGTAGAAAATTAAATATATTCAATATGCGTGAGTCAGCTTCATTTTGGGTAATTAGTAGAGATTCTTTTTCTTGATTTAGCAGCTTCAGTTATTTTTAATTCTATTTTAATTACAGAGCGGGACATTATTAGCACGAATGGAGTTACTTCATCACGTACATCATTGTAGTGGTTTGTTATGCTTCTTTTGAATGTATGTGTGTTTTTTAGGTTGTAGTGGTATATGTAGAAGGAGGATTGACACTCCGCATAAATGTATTTGTAGATTACATGGATATTGGTTTCGTCTGTGAATTTTTCATTTGAAAGTTTTCAATTTATACAGTAAATCGGCAGCTGTAATAATAACAATAAGTTACAGAGTACAATCGGTAGCTGTAATAATAACAATAAGTTACAGAGTACAATCAGTAGCTGTAATAATAACAATAAGTTACAGAGTACAATCGGTAGCTGTAATAATAACAATAAGTTACAGAGTACAATCGGTAGCTGTAATAATAACAATAAGTTACAGAGTACAATCGGCAGCTGTATTTTAGCATTGGCTGCAGTGAACCATTTTCTTCAGGTTTTGTTCTTCTTGTTTATATTTGCTGGCCATCTGTTGACGGAAGTAGAATTTAATAGTCTTTTTATTTTTTTTATTTTAGAATGGTTATTTTTTGTTCTACTATTGCTTTGGGAGAAGTTAAAACTGCTATAAGCTGAGAAATGAATGCTAGGATATGAAAGTCAAGACATTGTGTATTCTATACAGCCCTGTGTAGATCTGAGTGAGATGACTCTGTTAAGAGTAACCCTAATATATTGACTCACTATACAGGTGATTCACTTATTAGGCGATTTAGATTTGTGATGTCAAGAACAAATAACCAGTTGAAATATAAATATTTTGTTATAATTTATATACGATCAAAATGAGAAATATTTCAATAACCTTGACCTTACCCGAATTTATTGTGTTAATTTCATTATAATTAAAAGTAGAATTTCTTATAGAATTTAACCCATATTTACTTTTCATATTTCAATTAATTACTATTTCTGACAGCACAGTATACACATACAATTAACCTCTAGTTTAACCTTTTTTCTTCAATAAATAATAGGAAATACCTTAAAGTAAACCTGCATTATTTTCTATAGAATTCCTTGTATCGGATTTTTGATTCTCAAGAGCACTTGGAATATTCCTTATAAAACTCCTAATATTCCAAATAAAAGGGAATTTGTCAATACGTGTAGAATACAAAAGAAAACAATAGCAATAATTTACCTCACTAAATTGATACCTCAATTCAAGTTCATTTTAAGCAACCATTAAACAAGTTTTTGAATCGAAGCAATAAATTTAAAAACACACAAAAAGATAATGAATGAAAAAACAGGAGGAGTTAATTTATCTTCAGCAGATTGCACGTGATGACCAAAAATAAAACTAATAATGAACTCTAAAGTGATACACAGGTCAGTCAACCCTAATGGTGGGCTAACACAATCTGCAACCGTGATATTAGGGTGAGACACAACCCCATCATTGGTGTAAAAAAGCCCATCATTGGGGTAAAAAGGCCCATCATTGGGGTAAAAAGCCCATCATTGGGGTAAAAAGCCCATCATTGGGTAAAAAGCCCATCATTGGTGTAAAAAGCCCATCATTGGTGTAAAAAGGCCCATCATTGGTGTAAAAAGCCCATCTGGTGTAAAAAGCCCATCATTGGTGTAAAAAGGCCCATCATTGGTGTAAAAAGGCCCATCATTGGTGTAAAAAGCCCATCTGGTGTAAAAAGCCCATCATTGGTGTAAAAAGGCCCATCATTGGTGTAAAAAGCCCATCTGGTGTAAAAAGCCCATCATTGGGGTAAAAAGGCCCATCATTGGTGTAAAAAGCCCATCTGGTGTAAAAAGCCCATCATTGGGGTAAAAAGGCCCATCATTGGTGTAAAAAGCCCATCTGGTGTAAAAAGCCCATCATTGGGGTAAAAAGAGCCCATCATTGGGGTAAAAAGGCCCATCATTGGGGTAAAAAAAGCCCATCATTGGTGTAAAAAAGCCCATCATTGGGGTAAAAAGCCCATCATTGGGGTAAAAAGCCCATCATTGGGTAAAAAGCCCATCATTGGTGTAAAAAGCCCATCATTGGTGTAAAAAGGCCCATCATTGGTGTAAAAAGCCCATCTGGTGTAAAAAGCCCATCATTGGTGTAAAAAGGCCCATCATTGGTGTAAAAAGGCCCATCATTGGTGTAAAAAGCCCATCATTGGTGTAAAAAGGCCCATCATTGGTGTAAAAAGGCCCATCATTGGTGTAAAAAGCCCATCTGGTGTAAAAAGCCCATCATTGGGGTAAAAAGGCCCATCATTGGTGTAAAAAGCCCATCTGGTGTAAAAAGCCCATCATTGGTGTAAAAAGGCCCATCATTGGTGTAAAAAGCCCATCTGGTGTAAAAAGCCCATCATTGGGGTAAAAAGGCCCATCATTGGTGTAAAAAGCCCATCTGGTGTAAAAAGCCCATCATTGGGGTAAAAAGGCCCATCATTGGTGTAAAAAGCCCATCTGGTGTAAAAAGCCCATCATTGGTGTAAAAAGGCCCATCATTGGTGTAAAAAGCCCATCTGGTGTAAAAAGCCCATCATTGGGGTAAAAAGGCCCATCATTGGTGTAAAAAGCCCATCTGGTCTAAAAAGCCCATCATTGGGGTAAAAAGGCCCATCATTGGTGTAAAAAGCCCATCTGGTGTAAAAAGCCCATCATTGGGGTAAAAAGGCCCATCATTGGTGTAAAAAGGCCCATCATTGGTGTAAAAAGCCCATCTGGTGTAAAAAGCCCATCATTGGGGTAAAAAGGCCCATCATTGGGGTAAAAAGGCCCATCATTGGTGTAAAAAGCCCATCTGGTGTAAAAAGCCCATCATTGGGGTAAAAAAGGCCCATCATTGGGGTAAAAAGGCCCATCATTGGTGTAAAAAGCCCATCTGGTGTAAAAAGCCCATCATTGGTGTAAAAAGGCCCATCATTGGTGTAAAAAGGCCCATCATTGGGGTAAAAAAAAAACATCATTGAGTTACTGCATAGACTCACATATCACATGCATGTAGGTTACATACACATAACAACTACTTAAATAGTGTACCTTACTTAGTAAATAGTGTACCTACTTAAATAGTGAACCTTACTTAGTAAATAGTGTACCTACTTAAATAGTGATATTTTTTATTTTTTGGTGGAGAGAATTGGGATTAATTTAGTCTATGAAAAATAGAGTGTCAAGATTAATAAATGTTAGAGATTAAGAAGAGATTAAACAGGTGGATATAGAAAAAAATTAAAGATATTTTCGCAATATTATTAATGCGTAAATATTCTCTCTGAATATTCCGTAAATATCCTAGAGGAATTTTCTGAAATAATATTCTACAAGAATATTCCGTAACTATTCTCTAGGAATATTCCTTATATATTCTCTAGGAATATTCCTTATATATTTTCTAGGAATATTCCTTAAATATTCTCTAGGAATATTCCTTAAATATTCTCTAGGAATATTCCTTAAATATTCTCTAGGAATATTCCTTAAATATCCTCTAGGAATATTCCTTAAATATCCTCTAGGAATATTCCCTAAATATCCTCTAGGAATATTCCCTAAATATTCTTTAGGAATATTCCTTAAATATCCTCTAGGAATATTCCTTAAATATCCTCTAGGAATATTCCTTAAATATCCTCTAGGAATATTCCCTAAATATTCTCTAGGAATATTCCTTAAATATCCTCTAGGAATATTCCTTAAAAATCCTCCAGGAATATTCCATAAATATCCTCCAGGAATATTCCTTAAAAATCCTCTAGGAATATTCCTTAAAAATCCTCCAGGAATATTCCTTAAAAATCCTCCAGGAATATTCCTTAAAAATCCTCCAGGAATATTCCTTAAAAATCCTCTAGGAATATTCCTGCACCATTCTCGACACATTAATACATCAAAACAAGCAACAAACTCACCTTCTAGGCAGCAGTAAGTAGGTACTCAGTTATATTAATCCACAGCTCTGAAATAGAAAAAACACTTATTAGGATTATGTGAATTGAAAGAAATATGACGTACAAGAATAAAATGAGCATATCTATAAGAGTATTGATAGGAAAATTATATTAATAAAATAATATTGACGTAATAGAATAACAATGATCTAACATCCGTGAATGTATTTTGTCTATTCTTTACAATATATAAACATTGACATAAAAAGTACAGCAAAGAACACAAGAATACCAATGACCTAAAATGTGTACACACAATTATATACGTTCACAGATACTTACATTTATATACATACATAATATATACATACATAATATATACACATTTTTCTACACGGAAACGCTGTTTAGAGTCTTCTAATATACGTAGTTATTTATATTGGCATTCTCAATGATTTACATTGATTAAAACTGTTAATTGAAGAACTGATGATTTACAGAATATTTTATATATATTATTAAATAAGCAATATAGATTGTCAAGTAATATTAGACATTTGAGTTATCGTATTGTAATTGATTAATCATTTAGGAAAAGTGCAAAGTCATCATCAGGATAATGCCAAGTCAGCAGAAAGAGCCTCATTGTCTATCATTTGCAGGGTAAGCGTCTTGTCATTAGAGCTAGTCAATCCCTCACAATAATAAAGTTAATTATCTTGTACATCTGGGATAATTGCCTTGAGGGATCTTTGGCTCTTGGGGTTAATACCTACATTTTAAATGATAGTAATAAATAAAAATGTTTGAATTTTTCATAATAAAATTTTTGGGTAAATTACGACTTATCGGACGGTTCGACATTTTCGAACAAGTTAGAAAATCAATAATTATAATTATTTTAATTGATATCCATGATACGTGCAGGTATCATGGATACCAATTAAACTAAAAGCTATATGTATAATAATTATTAAATTCTTTGTTTCCCACATGTTCGACAATTCGGAACCGTCCGATAACTAGTAACTTACCCTACATTCTACAGCCAAGACTACCTCAAACGTAGCGAACAATGCAGGAGAGAGATGCAGGTCTCTGTCAAGAACAGGTTATAGCGATTGTGAAAAAAGTTAACCTGTTTCTCGGTAAAGGGGTTACCTTGCTGTAACATAACCCACTACTGGGGTAAAATAACCCACAATTGGGGTAAAATAACCCACAATTGGGGTAAAATAACCCACAATTGGGGTAAAATAACCCACAATTGGGGTAAAATAACCCACAATTGGGGTAAAACAACCCACTATTGGGGTAAAATAACCCACTATTGGGGTAAAATAACCCACTATTGGGGTAAAATAACCCACTATAGGGGTAAAATAACCCACTATAGTGTTAAATAACTCACTATCGGGGTAAAATAACTCACTATCGGGGTAAAATAACTCACTATCGGGGTAAAATAACTCACTATTGGGGTAAAATAACTCACTATTGGGGTAAAATAACTCACTATTGGGGTAAAATAACTCACTAGTGGGGTAAAATAACTCACTAGTGGGGTAAAATAACTCACTAGTGGGGTAAAATAACTCACTCTTTGCAAGATATCTTATGTTAAATTTCTTCACAATGTTTTTTTTTTCCTTTCTAAACTTTACTTTCAAACAATAAACTCTTACGTACTAAATAAATAACTAGAAATGATATCAATAATTGATATTCAAGAGGCTATTGATATTTATATTCAATTCCTAAATAACTAGTAATAATATTATTTAATTTAATTAATATTCAAGAGGGTACCGATACCTATATTTAATTTCTAAACACAGTTTGCAATACAAAATATCATTATTGTTTTCAATAATTACCTCAATCAATTAAAGCAATAAGAGTTGGATAATGATTAGTGTACAGTTGTATTTATTTGATATATTAATTAATGTTAAGATTATAAAAGAATATTAATTACATAACAGGTTTAAAACTACATTCAACCTATTTTTAAGACACTTTTTTTAATTAATAACCAATTCATATTTATATTAGATTTGAATTATAATAGCATTCTATTAAAAAATAATCAAAAAGAATTAAAAATACAATGAAAGCTATCTGTGATAATTTCTAAATTACAGGGATAGGGTAAGTTCTGAGTTATCGGACAGTTCCACATTTTCGATCATATAAGAAAAAAATATTGTAATATTTATTTAACTTTAATTGGTATCCATGATACCTGCAGGTATCCATGATACCTGCAGGTATCATGGATACCAATTAAAATATTAAGAAAAATTTAACATTTACTACATATATGATCGACATTGTGACGCCGTCCGATAACTCAGAATTTACATATATTTTAAGACAGATAGTTGCCAATTAGGCAATATAAAGATACAAACAATATGGCGAGAATGTTCAAGCTATCCTCCATAATAATGGTTATAAGGCTAATAATTGCAATTAGAGACACTATAGATGCCTGCAAGTGTTCATCAGTACACTCTAACAGAATACTAAGCAGTTAAATAAGGCCAACACATCAATGTTAATATACATACGGATATATAAACTAATATAAATATCTAACAGACATACTAACGAACAATTATACCCATTTAGCACTGATTAAAAAACTAACCTAGCGAGATCTGGCAGTGATGGTGTACGTCAAACTAGCTACATTATGTACACAGAGTACACAGATGTACACAGACAAGTACACACGACACACAGAGTGGTGCCAGGGCTATACAAGTGGCATGATGCGCAGTAAAACTGCAACGCATGTAATTCTAGACAGAGAAAACTGTCAAAACGGCGCAGAGATAACGGTAGAGAAAATGCCTGTTGGTGTTATTTTACACACTGAAGTACAGTTAAACAAGTGAAATGATTAACATAGATGGTAGGGTAAGTTACGAATTATCGGTCAGTTTCACATCTTCTGTCATGTAAGAAAAAATAATATATAGTAATTGTTATTTATAGTTTTTTCTTATCTGGCCGAAGATGAAAACAACCGATAATTCGTAGCTTACCCTATGAAGTTAGAAAAGCAAAAAAAAAAATTATTAACTAACGATAAAATTCATCAAGAAATCAATGCAACTATATCAAATAAATACATTAAATTATACAAAACACATCAGTTCACCCATATCAAGTTACAGTCAGTCTGCAGTATAAATATTAACTAGCTAGTTAAGAACTGAAATCAAACAACACCACAAGAGTATCTTACAGATAAAACCTACATAACTGAACAGTGCTATATTACAGCAAATGTATCAGCTTATAATACTGAGTATAGAGCAATAGCACCTAACGGACATTAGTAACTTTAGCCTAGATGATATAGGTATAGAAAATATCTACTAAGATATATACGATATATCGATGGTATATGATATGCACAATGTATATGATATATCTACTATATAAGAGATATAGGATATATTATAGGATAACTTCCTCCTATATGATATAATATATCTATCTGCTAAGAGATATAGGATATAATCCGATATATGGTAAGATAACTTCATCCTATATGATATAATATATCTATCTGCTAAGATATATAGGATACATGGTAGGAAAACTTCATCCTATATGATATAATATATCTATCTGCTAAGATATATAGGATACATGGTAGGAAAACTTCATCCTATATGATATAATATATCTATCTGCTAAGTGATGTAGGATATATGAATACATCCTACATCACCTCCATTGCCCTAAGCAACAAACTACATTATAACATCTACGTAATATACGACTTGACTGCAGGAGACTCAAGGTTACCCCTATAGAAGAGGTATCTAGATACAGTGTGTACACTAGTTAGTTATGTAGATACAGTGTGTACACTAGTTAGTTATCTAGATACAGTGTGTACACTAGTTAGTTATCTAGATACAGTGTGTACACTAGTTAGTTATCTAGATACAGTGTGTACACTAGTTAGTTATGTAGATACAGTGTGTACACTAGTTAGTTATGTAGATACAGAGTGTACACTAGTTAGTTATGTAGATACAGTGTGTACACTAGTTAGTTATCTAGATACAGTGTGTACACTAGTTAGTTATCTAGATACAGTGTGTACACTAGTTAGTTATCTAGATACAGTGTGTACACTAGTTAGTTATCTAGATACAGTGTGTACACTAGTTAGTTATCTAGATACAGTGTGTACACTTATTACAAAAATATTTAATAAAAAGTTATTTAATATTCTAAATAACTTATAAACAACAAACGAATTGTAATGCGGAACTTTATGTTTGTTATCTCTTATTTCTAAGGAACTACACAAAAAAAATTCTGTATTAATTTTATATATAATAATTCTTCAATAGAATTTACAAAAAGAAATGAAAATAACGACTTTGTCCTTATACTGGAGACATTTTCATTCAAGTTGAATCTGGAAATATATATAACGATAAAAAGAAAGTAAAACATTAATTGCTTCAAAAACAAGAGTAGCAATGTGTATGCTTACAGTATGGAACAGTAAAGTTTGTTCTCACTCATCAGTGTTCTGTCCGTGACGTCTCCGGTCCGTCTCCTATCAGTGCTAAAAAGAACACTGAGAGAACACGAAATGGACAGAACACTGATATGTGTGAACAAACCTACACGAAAGAAACTCCACAGTTGAAAACTCTTCCTACACGGATATACAAAACACTGCACACTCTAGTACCATTCTAACATCACACGTGAGGCAAGTAGAACAATATACACTCTAGTACCATTCTAACATCATACGTGAGGCAAGTAGAACAATATACACTCTAGTACCATTCTAACATCATACGTGAGACAAGTAGAACAATACACACTCTAGTACCATTCTAACATCATACGTGAGGCAAGAAGAACAATATACACTCTAGTACCATTCTAACATCACACGTGAGGCAAGTAGAACAATACACACTCTAGTACCATTCTAACATCATACGTGAGGCAAGTAGAACAATACACACTCTAGTACCATTCTAACATCATACGTGAGGCAAGTAGAACAATACACACTCTAGTACCATTCTAACATCATACGTGAGACAAGTAGAACAATACACACTCTAGTACCATTCTAACATCATACGTGAGGCAAGTCAAGTAGAACAATACACACTATAGTAACATTCTAACATCATACGTGAGACAAGTAGAACAATACACACTCTAGTACCATTCTAACATCATACGTGAGGCAAGTAGAACAATATACACTCTAGTACCATTCTAACATCATACGTGAGGCAAGTAGAACAATATACACTATAGTGCCATTCTAACATCACACGTGAGACAAGAAGAACAATATACACTCTAGTACCATTCTAACATCACACGTGAGACAAGAAGAACAATATACACTCTAGTACCATTCTAACATCATACGTGAGACAAGTAGAACAATACACACTCTAGTACCATTCTAACATCGTACGTGAGGCAAGTAGAACAATATACACTCTAGTACCATTCTAACATCATACGTGAGGCAAGTAGAACAATATACACTCTAGTACCATTCTAACATCACACGTGAGACAAGAAGAACAATATACACTCTAGTACCATTCTAACATCACACGTGAGGCAAGTAGAACAATATACACTCTAGTACCATTCTAACATCATACGTGAGGCAAGTAGAACAATATTCACTCGAGTACCATTCTAACATCATACGTGAGGCAAGTAGAACAATATTCACTCGAGTACCATTCTAACATCATACGTGAGGCAAGTAGAACAATACACACTCGAGTACCATTCTAACATCATACGTGAGGCAAGTAGAACAATATACACTCTAGTACCATTCTAACATCACACGTGAGGCAAGTAGAACAATATACACTCTAGTACCATTCTAACATCACACGTGAGGCAAGTAGAACAATACACACTCTAGTACCATTCTAACATCATACGTGAGGCAAGTAGAACAATACACACTCTAGTACCATTCTAACATCATACGTGAGGCAAGTAGAACAATACACACTCTAGTACCATTCTAACATCATACGTGAGGCAAGTAGAACAATACACACTCTAGTACCATTCTAACATCATACGTGAGGCAAGTAGAACAATATACACTCTAGTACCATTCTAACATCATACGTGAGACAAGTAGAACAATACACACTCTAGTACCATTCTAACATCATACGTGAGACAAGTAGAACAATACACACTATAGTACCATTCTAACATCATACGTGAGACAAGTAGAACAATACACACTCTAGTACCATTCTAACATCATACGTGAGACAAGTAGAACAATACACACTCTAGTACCATTCTAACATCATACGTGAGACAAGTAGAACAATACACACTCTAGTACCATTCTAACATCATACGTGAGACAAGTAGAACAATACACACTCTAGTACCATTCTAACATCATACGTGAGACAAGTAGAACAATACACACTCTAGTACCATTCTAACATCATACGTGAGACAAGTAGAACACTACAGTTGAAAGAGAAGTGCAATGGTTTTCAGTCTATTGCTGTGGGTGTGTTTCCTCAGAGCCAATGAGGAAAGCTCTTTAGAGTCTGTGAGTACCATGACTAGACCAATGACTGGATGGTACGAACACCTTGAATGTACCTTGGCAATAAGATGAGGTCAGGAGACGCTGTGAGTTAATCACATGCAGGAACAAGAAAGAGAGAAAATGCTAATGTGAATGGGGTAACTTACCTTATTGCGACTGTTAGGCCTTTTCGTGCTTTTGTTAGTAATAACAAAGATATACTGGTATGCTAGATAGAGTGTGCAATTGTTTGTGTTTACTTTAATCGCTTTTAACATTCATTTTAATTTTGAAACTATTATTGTTACGAAAAAAATTTATTAGTGAATGTGATTTACAAAAATTCGTAACTGTACGGTAATACATAACTGCACGGTAACATATAACTGCACGATAACATATAACTTACACTACTAATACATATAATTCACAAAAGAAACTCCTCTGAAGTTACACAGGAAGTGTATGTTTAAGCACTCAAATTTATGGCAATAGGAACTAATAGAATAAAGTTCAGGAAATTTTAAAAACAGACCATATCGATTTTAAATGTTCTAAGATCAAGACAAATACACACATTTATAATATATCCTATGGTATAAATACAATGGATAATAAGTTCTAGATTATAATAAATAATTGATATGAATAATGTCTCAAATACAATGTTTCACACTACTAAATAAACATGAACTTCAATATGAAGATAACTTATCTAATCTCTTATCACTTATACGATTGTGAAACTATTTTAAAAATAAATTATATCAACTGTATATTATTACTTAAAGGAATTCTTTCTTACATTCTACTTTGTAGTTTCTATTCTGTTTCCCTGCTTAACTTCACAGTTTCTATTCTGTTTCTCTGCTTAACTTCACAGTTTCTATTCAGTTTCCCTGCTTAACTTCACAGTTTCTATTCTGTTTCCCTGCTTAACTTCACAGTTTCTATTCAGTTTCCCTGCTTAACTTCACAGTTTCTATTCTGTTTCTCTGCTTAACTTCACAGTTTCTATTCTGTTTCCCTGCTTAACTTCACAGTTTCTATTCTGTTTCCCAAATTGCAGGCAAGGTAAATCCCGTCTCTTCATTTTCCTCTATTACTCTCCCTGTTCAGAATACAAATCTCTCTAAATAGCTACATGGCAACTCTGTGCCAATTTACTTCAGAATTCACTTGCTACCTCCTAAGTCTAAGAATCACTAAATGAGGAATATAGAAAGAAAAGCGATATAACAATAAAATTAATCTACTTTTTCAGTAGAAAGTTTCAAGCGCAAATTATCACTCATAGTAAGATTATCTAGGCTGAAAAAAAGAGTTTCAGTCAGAGACTCTAAAATGTACGAATGGAGAAAAAGCGAGAAACTCGATCACTTACCTCGATTGTAAAATTTGATACACTTGTGTGTTTCAATGTGATGCACTTTAGTTATTATAAGTGCATCACACTGCAATGCTGAGACACTAAAGTGCATCACACTGCAATGCTGAGACACTAAAGTGCATCGCACTGCAATGCTGAGACACTAAAGTGCATCACACTGCAATGCTGAGACACTAAAGTGCATCACACTGCAATGCTGAGACACTAAAGTGCATCGCACTGCAATGCTGAGACACTAAAGTGCATCACACTGCAATGCTGAGACACTAAAGTGCATCACACTGCAATGCTGAGACACTAAAGTGCATCGCACTGCAATGCTGAGACACTAAAGTGCATCACACTGCAATGCTGAGACACTAAAGTGCATCACACTGCAATGCTGAGACACTAAAGTGCATCACACTGCAATGCTGAGACACTAAAGTGCATCGCACTGCAATGCTGAGACACTAAAGTGCATCACACTGCAATGCTGAGACACTAAAGTGCATCACACTGCAATGCTGAGACACTAAAGTGCATCACACTGCAATGCTGAGACACTAAAGTGCATCACACTGCAATGCTGAGACACTAAAGTGCATCACACTGCAATGCTGAGACACTAAAGTGCATCACACTGCAATGCTGAGACACTAAAGTGCATCACACTGCAATGCTGAGACATTAAAGTGCATCACACTGGAATGCTGAGACACTAAAGTGCATCACACTGGAATGCTGAGACACTAAAGTGCATCACACTGCAATGCTGAGACACTAAAGTGCATCACACTGCAATGCTGAGACACTAAAGTGCATCACACTGCAATGCTGAGACACTAAAGTGCATCACACTGCAATGCTGAGACACTAAAGTACATCACACTGCAATGCTGAGACACTAAAGTGCATCACACTGCAATGCTGAGACACTAAAGTGCATCACACTGGAATGCTGAGACACTAAAGTGCATCACACTGCAATGCTGAGACACTAAAGTACATCAAATTATAGTAGATTCACTTTAAGTGTCTACTTTTGAGACGAAGCTTACAGACTAATTGTGAAAAGCCCTAAGTAATATCATCGGGATGAAAGATTCGATGGAAATCTAATCAAAACTTATCGAAAACACAATTATCGTCTGTCGCCTTTTATCGAACATTTGACAAAAAACGTCGATGTCTGAAATGATCAAACTTTAGGACAAAATACTACCATCAATATTTACCATTATGGACAATAACAAACGATCTGCCTATAGTTATTTTCTTACTGGATGTAGCAAATTATTGAAATTGAAATCTAAACAATAGATTTTCTTTATTTCAATTTATTTTCATTCTATCATATTATTATTAGCATATTCTTGTTAAAGAGAATAACAAAGTAAAAATTCGAGAGCCTATCCATTAGATTCATTAGTTTCTCGCATCATTTTTCAGAAGATTTCCATTGAGTGGAAAAACTTATAAGAGAATTTGAGGTTCAGTAAAGCCGTGGATTATGTGTCCCTTTGTGTCCCTATGTGTCCCTTTGTGTCCAGAGACATCGCACTATTAGTCGCCCTATTATGTGAAAAATAGTGCCAAATATATTGTCACACTAGGGTAAGTTCCGAGATATCGGACGGTTCCTTATTTTCGATCGTATAAGAAAATAATTTAATATTTTAACTCACAATAATTTATTTCTTGGTATATTCGAGAACAAATAACATTAAAAGATATAAATTACAATTCTAACACAATCCCATTTATAGTATTTATGTGTATTTCTATAAGGTCTGGTACGTGATACACCATAAAGTTCTTCTTCTTGCATTTGGACTGTAAAAGCGTGCCTTGAAATAAATATCCTCTAAATAATGCAAGGATTCTGAACCTGGGGTCGATCGAACCCTTGGGGTTCGGAGAGTCAGTTTCATGGGTTATTGTGGACATTCGGGTTATTTTGGTTTTTTTCTTTGAAACGAACATAATACATGGTACAGTTTGTACACTATATAATAGATTATGTAAAA
The DNA here is from genome assembly GCA_947561585.1 of Caprella mutica. Taxonomy (NCBI): domain Eukaryota; kingdom Metazoa; phylum Arthropoda; class Malacostraca; order Amphipoda; family Caprellidae; genus Caprella; species Caprella mutica. Next base: position 33,366 of record CANNZV010002671.1, on the reverse strand, counting down.
GATTGTTTTTGCTTATATTGGACTTAATATATATATTTTGTATACTTTTAAGTCAATAAATACTATCGTTATCCTATAAATAAGTCCTGATATAAAGTGTTCAGAACCTCCAACAAAGTTAAGAGCCACTGCTCTAATGTATACGGGATATTTGACGTAACTTCATCTGTTGACCAGGTATGTACCTTCTGAATTAGTGAAATGATAGGGGCAACTAAAGCAAAGGAAATTACTGATGACAGAATTTAATTATTAGAGATGCACCGATAGTATCGGAATCTAGTATCGGTTTTTGTGAATATCTGGTAAATGGTATCAGATCCCCAAAATATGAGTACCGATACCGATTACTTATCATGTAACTCATGTAAGTTACTTATAAGGCAACTTAAATAGATCCCAGTCGCATATTGAATGAACATATGTGTATATTACGATAGCATATACATATGTATATTTCATTATGATTTTACTTCATTATATCGTTTAAATTAAAAATATTCCTGAAATGCCTAATTTTAATTAAGGAAAACAGTGCCGTGTAATTTAAATTAGCAAGGCTTTAACGTCTGCTTCGGAACCAAATGCCATATCGCTGTCATCAAAAGGAAACTAAATACAAGGGACTGGAGGAAGCAGTCTGAAAGGAAAGTGGCTGCATGAGCATTGTCACCGTCGGTGACAATGCTCATGCATGCAGGAAAGCTACTTCGTGAAAGTTTCCCTGAATAACAATAAATTACCCTGAAATGTTTCTATGAAAATACATCATCATATCCAAATAATTATATACCTGTTGTTGCCAATTTTTCAGATATTGCGATAAAACATCTTTGTTACAATTATAATCAATTGAAATGAATACAGGTCTGCCTAAAGTGTGTTGAAATCATGAACAGTAGGTATTACACAATGTTAAAGAGTTTCTACAGGTAAATACATATACCCAAGTACACTGTACCTAATTCCATTGACACTGAAACATTTTAACGAACAAAATAAACAAAATGAGTAGAGATTAGTTAATTATATTTCTAAAAAGTAAAGATTACAAGCGATATTATTTGGTACTTTGGAGGTTTTCATGGAATACTGAATATTAGATGAATTTGATGAGGGTATCTAATGTTCTTCGTTATCGTATTTGATTTTAGGAAATATTTTGTACCATAACTTATTTTAGATATTTATTATTCAGTAACAATAATTAAAAATTTCCTTCTCATATTATATCTTCTTTTTTTATTTCATTTGCATAAACTTTTTTCTTTCATTTTCTATTTTCATGAAAAAAAAAATCGGGGACAATTTCAATAAAAAAAAAATCACATTTCATAAACTGTTCACTTTTGATTTATCCATTTCATTAAACATTCTTTCTCCTTCACTTCCCATTGAATATCGTTATCTCTTATCTACTACAATCTATAGCTTGTGACCTACCGTTCACATTTACATTCAAAAATAGAAACGCAAATAGACTAAAAAAAGCAATAAAGTTCCAGTGCCCTTTACTAGGTACTGTCTCTAAAATAAATTAACATTCCGTAACATACAAAGGTCAGCTAAAATGCGTAGAAAATAGTGAATATTTCCATCTAAACATATTCAGATTCAAAACTTTTTGCAGATGAAACTTCTTGATGACTCGTTTCACGGTTTGCAACTTGGGAACTTATAATAATATGCATTGAAATTACTTGCAATGTAATAATGTAGCAATTCATAGCCACTCTGTAGCAATTCATATTAACTCTGTAGCAATTCACATCAACTCTGTAGCAATTCACATCAACTCTGTAGCAATTCACATCAACTCTGTAGCAATTCACATCAACTCTGTAGCAATTCACATCAACTCTGTAGCAATTCACATCAACTCTGTAGCAATTCACATCAACTCTGTAGCAATTCACATCAACTCTGTAGCAATTCACATCAACTCTGTAGCAATTCACATCAACTCGGTAGCAATTCACATCAACTCGGTAGCAATTCACATAAACTCTGTAGCAATTCACATAAACTCTGTAGCAATTCACATAAACTCTGTAGCAATTCACATAAACTCTGTAGCAATTCATATAAACTCTGTAGCAATTCATATAAACTCTGTAGCAATTCATATAAACTCTGTAGCAATTCATATAAACTCTGTAGCAATTCATATAAACTCTGTAGCAATTCATATAAACTCTGTAGCAATTCATATAAACTCTGTAGCAATTCATATAAACTCTGTAGCAATTCATATAAACTCTGTAGCAATTCATATAAACTCTGTAGCAATTCATATAAACTCTGTAGCAATTCATATAAACTCTGTAGCAATTCATATCAACTCTGTAGCAATTCATATCAACTCTGTAGCAATTCATATCAACTCTGTAGCAATTCATATCAACTCTGTAGCAATTCATATCAACTCTGTAGCAATTCATATCAACTCTGTAGCAATTCATATCAACTCTGTAGCAATTCATATCAACTCTGTAGCAATTCATATCAACTCTGTAGCAATTCATATCAACTCTGTAGCAATTCATATCAACTCTGTAGCAATTCATATCAACTCTGTAGCAATTCATATCAACTCTGTAGCAATTCATATCAACTCTGTAGCAATTCATATCAACTCTGTAGCAATTCATATCAACTCTGTAGCAATTCACATCAACTCTGTAGCAATTCACATCAACTCTGTAGCAATTCACATCAACTCTGTAGCAATTCACATCAACTCTGTAGCAATTCACATCAACTCTGTAGCAATTCACATCAACTCTGTAGCAATTCACATCAACTCTGTAGCAATTCATATCAACTCTGTAGCAATTCATATCAACTCTGTAGCAATTCATATCAACTCTGTAGCAATTCATATCAACTCTGTAGCAATTCATATCAACTCTGTAGCAATTCATATCAACTCTGTAGCAATTCATATCAACTCTGTAGCAATTCATATCAACTCTGTAGCAATTCATATCAACTCTGTAGCAATTCATATCAACTCTGTAGCAATTCATATCAACTCTGTAGCAATTCATATCAACTCTGTAGCAATTCATATCAACTCTGTAGCAATTCATATCAACTCTGTAGCAATTCATATCAACTCTGTAGCAATTCATATCAACTCTGTAGCAATTCATATCAACTCTGTAGCAATTCATATCAACTCTGTAGCAATTCACATCAACTCTGTAGCAATTCACATCAACTCTGTAGCAATTCATATCAACTCTGTAGCAATGTATATATGCTGTAACTAACACTAAATGTAATAATATAGTAATTCATATTATATTAATTCATATCATTTGTACATAGCACAGTGGAAGAGTTTTCGGCGAGGAAAGGTAAATACAAACGATTTTCTCTGTAATTTATAATGCAAAGCACGACTGTTTAATTACACAAAAATTAACTAAAACGAATTAATCAACCCCTTGAAAATGAATTGATAAACACTGTATTAAAAACCATAAAATAACTGATATATAAAGGGATTATCTGAGTTATCGGACTGTTCCACATCTTCGATCATAGGAAAAAATGTAATAATTAAAATAACGCCTTAAATAATAATTATATTTTTTCTTACATGATCCAAAATGAGGAACTGTCCAATAACTCAGAATTTACCCAATAAATATTTCAAATCCTGGTCTATTTAATCAAAACAGAAGGACATAAAATATCAGAACTGAATAGATTTGATTCAGTATTAATATATTAAATTACTAATACTGCAACACCAACCAATGCTTTCTCAAGATTTTTAAATTATTATGACGGGGGATTTCCCAGATGCGTTCTTGAATATTTATTTGATATTAAATTATACCATTATTATTCCACATCTTCACGGTGACTGCAGTGATCAAATAAATGCAGCTATAAATATGAGAATGCACTTAAAATGTCACTATAGTGCAATTACGAAGTGCATCGGGTTGAAACAATGCCCTCAACCTGTGTACTTGTTTGAATACAAACCACAAGTGCATTGTACTACTAAAAAAATTCACTATTGAGTTTCATAAACTGTCCTTTATTTTTGTAGCCAAAAAAGAGCTGAAAGATAATTTTCATACGGCTTCTGTACATTGAAATAAATGGTTAAAGGAATTTCCGACAAGGAAGGGGATTTTCATGTACATTTTTAGTTACATTTTATTGGCAATCTGGAAACGGAAAAGTTTTTATTATTTACCTCAGCACGGCATGTGAACTCAATGAACTTTCGGTAGGATGTTAGTTCACTTTGCTTAGGTACAAAGGTTCTACTCCCTTTCACAAAATTGAATAAATTGATTTCTCAGTTAATCTCATTTTCCAAACCAATTCGATAGAGTCGAAATAAAATTTCTTGTTCTGAACTCAGCTAAAGATTCAATATTTAATGGATGATTTTACCATTTTTACAATTAATTATATTATGAAAAAAATTAAATTTATCTTTTTAAATCAGAATTCAGTTCTATAATATAGATAACAGACCAAATTTTTGACGATTTTCAATAAAGTTTATTTATACCAAATTCCAACATGGAAAGAAACTTGAAACCAAATAAGATTTAGATGACAGACCAAAGGCTTTCGAAAAGGCTTTTCATAGAGAAATAAAGTCGTCTGATGTCTCTAGTCTTGTGGTTTGGACACAAAAAATCCCCCGTTATTCAAGGAAAAGGATTTCATAAATTCGAGAGGTAGAATTTAAGTCTTGTTTCCTTTTTGTTGAAATTGGAGAAATATTTCATTCAATTACAGCAGATTGGGTGTCATTTTTTTGAACAGTTTTGATTTACATATATTCATGTTAGGGGTTTAACGTCTGCTTCAGTCTGAATGGTTTTGAAGAGGAAAAGTAATGGATGAATATTCTGCAAGAAAAGATTTGGAAATAATATTAATGTAGAAATATATGATGATAGTTTAAATAGAACTATTCTTTCAATTATTTCAAATAATAAATAATTAATTTATTAGGGGGTTTAACGTCTGTTTCGGAACCAAAGTCCACAGCGCAGGGGTATAAAAAAATTCAAGCAATTACAACTTTTAATATCAACTTTGTTACATGATAATTAAATAATAATAGAATCAAAATAAGTCAAAAACGTTATATGAAAACAAAATAAATTGACCATTAAACGAGACAATAATAATAATTAGGTAAAAAATACGTGTTCAGAAACTCACAGCATTCGGTACTCTTTTCCTTATTGACCAAAGAAGTTCGTATGGTTCGGTAAAATCTTTTTACACAACTGTAAATGGAGGAAGATGCAACCGAGCAAAGGTATAACTATATACTATATAGAGTTAAATGTTGTTGTTAGGAGCAACTGGTTCAGTGGGTAAAAATAGTCATAACCTCTGGGCAGTTTTTGTGGTAAACTATTTTGTCGTGGACCGACAATTGGGCCTCAGAACAATGGGGGCCCGACAATTGGGCCCGTCGATAATTGGGCTCGGACAATTAGGCCACAAGACAATTATATTCTGGTCTGCTTCTTTTTCTTAGAAAATTGTATTATTTGCTCATTATTTCAGAGTCTACTGTATTAACTTAATTAAAGACCATTGCTACTGTAATAACTAGGGTTGTGACAATATGCGCTTTCCATAAAATATAATATTGAGTATATTTAAAATGAAGAATTTCCTAATATGAAAAAATATTCTCGTTATGAAAAATATATATTTATTAATAAAAAAAAAATTTCATGAATAAATACTATTATTCTTTTAAACTTCTATAATTTTCTGTTTAGAGATAGGTCATGTAAGCAACAAACTATTTTAGGGCCCAATTGTCGGCGGGGCCAATTGTTTATAGCATTACATATCTATTGTACAAATATTATGCACATTATTGTACTAGAATTATGAACACGTAGAATCATGTCAATTCAAAAGCAGTGAGAACATTTTTGGTGGTCACTGTATATATTTAGCTAGAGGTTAAGTACACTCACCATTGAAGCCTCTTTTTAAGTTTCAAGGATTCGAATAAAGAGATTCCCATTCCTCATCAATAGGAAGTGTATGATTGAAACTATCAGTATTAACTTCTTTAAAAATCTTATGCAATTTAACTATTCTATATGAAAGAGGCTCGACTCACTCATATGATTCAGTTTCTGATGATCGAATGTTGAACTGTTCGGTAACTGGTAACTTCCCTCTTCAAAATGATAATAATATTAATAATGAAGTAAATCATTAACTAATAAGTAAGCAAATGTCAGAACCTTTAAAAGTTTAATATTATTATAGTATTTTAGTTATATAACAGCATTAGGCAGTAATTTGAAAATATTAAAATGACGATGTGCTTTGCATTAGCAATATTCCATTAAAAACAATAAATAAATATCGAATAGAAAAATAGATAAAAATGTGAATTCAATTAAATGATAATAAAAAATTCTAACTATAAAAATATTCAGGAATAATAGCGCAAATTAATTAACCTTTAGCAGCTTCTAGATTGAAAATAGAAGGGGGGAGGAGGCAATAAAATATCAATATCAATCAAGTAAAAGAATTATAAAACATATTGTAATTTGCATCCATGATACGTGCAGATATCATGGATACTAATAGTTACAAATTAATATTTTTATGTGATCGAAATTGTGGCCCCAGTCGATAACTTGAAACTTACCCGACACATGTTCCATATTAAACATGGATGCAAGGGCAAACTCCATGCGCTGTTTACACTATAATAAAAAGAACATTTTTGGTGGATGGGTACTTGAAATAGAATCGAGAAAATAAGAACCATCAAAAATGAGAGCAGTTTTATACTTCCCTAAAGTGTAATGGAGAATAACAGTTTGATTTTATTGAGACTTAGAAAGGTTGATGTGACCAAAAAATTGAAGGTTAATCTTGTTATACTAGTGTATTCGCCCGTTAAAAATGAGGGCGTTTCAATAGTATTAATATTGGTGTAGAGATCTATCCTGATAATACCCGTCGTATTTTTACACTCACTGACTTACCTAAATATTTTACAGTAGTTAATATTTGTGATAGAGCTGGCAATAAATAAATATAAATTATCTAGCAATCTTAAGAAGCGGACACCAAATAAATATATAAATAAATGAACAAACGACGGGTATTATTAGGATAGATTGTGGGATAGATAGATACAGCCAGGTGTGGACAGATAAAAGTTGAGTTTTATGAAGGCCAAATAAAACTCTAAAACCAAATGAAGGAGAGTTGCGTTAACAACATACGAGAGATATTCAATAACTACTCTTTTCTCTGGGATAATCTGAAGGATACAAAGGATCTGCTGATCACATTTCGCACGCATGTTTGCAGCATCAATTTCAGTAAAAGATTTGGTTGGATTTTGCTTCATTTCAATCACAAAAGAATGGGGAACAGCATATGTCATCTCTTACAAAAATTGTTTTTTTTTTCATTTATGTGGAATTGTTCTGGGCCTGTTTTGTTGTTTTGAGATTAATGTTGAAAATGTGCGAGGCCAATGTTTTAAATAGAAAGCAACTCTCTTTCATTTGGTTTTAGAGTTTTATTTGTCCTTCATAAAACTCATAACACTAGACTTTTATCTGTCCACACTTGACTGGGCCACCCTGTATGTATGCACTGTTCAGTAGTACTCCTCTATAGTGAACTAGTGAACGTAGTGTCCTGATTAAAGAAGTAGCCTCTATAGTGAACGAATTTACTTTAGTCTGCCGTATAATGGCTATTAGTTTTAGAAAACTGATGGCCAGTTTATGGAAGACTAAAGAAAATTTGTTCACTATAGAGGCTAATTCCTTACTCAGGACACTACAATCACTATAGAGGAGTTCATTATAGAGGAGTTTACTGTATTAAATAGCATGTAATTATCAGAATAAGTTGCAACAAATGGAAATAAAATTAACTTTAACAATACGAATTAAATTAAATAATTCGAAATATTAACAATTGCTAGTAGCTAAATTACAGCAAATAATGAAAAATAGTATAATAAAAATTAATCATCAAATAAATAAATAAATACTATATCGCAGGTATCATAGATACCAATTGCAATAACGAGTTGTATCTTATATCATCGATAATATAAAACCGTCCGATAACTAGGGAGCTTACCCTAGATAGGTTCTATAATCTATATGATTGCATATGCATAACAATTCCCTAACTAAGTATATCTTATTTTCCTCATGCATTATCTTAATTATCTTAGAGGGTTAAGGTATAGGTTATCTATTATCTTATCTCAAGCACACATTTATAAGATAACAAATTCTAATTATCGACATTAAACTGATGCGTAATAATTGGCCTAAATATCTAGGTACCTAAATACTTATTATGTATCTAAGTACCTACCTATATACTCACTCTATAAGTTTTGTTTCTTTGTAGCGTTCTAAATCTCTATGCACATGTTCTTTTAAGCACACGACATAGCAAGTGCATTGCTAATCTACGACACCACACACAGATAGGTCAGTTTCTACGTGCATTGGCTTACAATGCCTACAGCTAAGAATGTAGAAGGTCGCACAAGGGGCCAATTCTAACACACTGTCAGGCAGGAGCTACGCACATCACTATGCCACTGAAGTCAGAGCTGCACTGATAAATTGATAATTCACAAAAGCTGATCTGTCTGTTCATATTATAAGATCTTAATATTATGTACACATTGTAACTTCATTACCGAAGATAATACATCTTCTAAAGACAATATTTATATGATTTATCACAATATGATCGATATTAAATTTTATTTCATTGGGGGGTTTAACGTCTGTTTCGACCATATAGTTGCTCATATCTCAACGTCAAAAGGAAATTAAATACAAGGGACTGGAAGAAGCAGTCAGAAAGGAAAGTGGCACTGGCTCCAGAACAATGTCACCTGCGACCGTCGGTGACAAGCTAATGGATGCAGAAAAGCTACTCCGTGACGAAAAGGGATGCAAGCACTATTCTCTAACACTGCAAATGCGTTGAAAAAAATGACAAACATGGTAACAATAAAAACAAAAACAATCAATAATCCAAATTACAACAGCTCGGAGTCCGAGGGACGCTACCCTACTTCTCCTCCATTCACCACAGACAGCTTCAGGATAGACCCCGGGCTATATGATTGAAATTCAGGAAGTATCCGATAAATAGGTATTTCTGTAGGTTTCATTATTCTCCAATCTAGAAACTATTAATGCACAATATTTTTTATAAATTAAATAATGATATCCTACACTCGTTTTTATATATATGATAACAAATTAACTACTGTAGAGTGAGCTACGAACTATCGAGCGATTCCTCATTTTCAGTCATATAAGAAAAGTAAATAAAAATAAAAATTTTAATTGGTTCTTAAATGACCGAAAATCCTTATACAGAGTGTCCCAAAAAAAACGATACCCAAATTTCAAAGGCTGTAATTCAAAAACTTTTAAGCTTGAAAAAAAAAATCACATTTTGTTTATCAACATTTTTTCTATCTCTGTACAAAATTTTAGATGAATCGATTCTGCCATCTTCTTTTTAAGCAAGATTTTTAGTGACCGATACCAAAAACCTGCTTGCGCACTTTCAGTAAAACACTTATTTCACAGTTTGAATTGTTCAAGAAGCACTTACAGAAAATTAGCAAATCACTGCAATAAAAAGTGGATTAGATGTTATTAAATCTACATTCGATTTTTAACCTTAAATTTGAATTGATATCCTTACAAGATGTACGAGCGAAACAAACACCTTGATACCGATCTTCTTTGGAGGCTGAATTTTGCTCATTGTTTTTAGCAAAGATATGTCCGGTTTGTGGACAATAATGTGTTTGGTGATGAGACCGCTTTTCATTTGAATGGCAAAATAAATAATCATAACATTCGCACATATGCATCGAAAAACCAACCTTCTACTTTCAACCTTGACGTAAGAATTTAGTGAAAGAAAGTCTGTGAGTGGATTGGTCCATTGATTGAATGGTACACCAAATCGCCTGAAACGATTAATAGGAGGAACAGTTGGATTATTTTCTTTTCAGTTGCATAATAATAAACAGCTTTTATTATTATAATAACGGTTTTTTAATAAATAATTTTAATAAACTGTTGAAAGTTATTAAAAACATGGTTTTAATATCCTAAAATTCGAAGTTAAACCAAAAGTGCGCAAACTTGTTTTTGGTATCGGTCACTAAAAATACTGTGTAAAGAAAATGGTTGGAAATATTCATCTAAAATTTTGTACAGATATGGAATAAATGTTGATAAACAAAACGTGATTTTCAAATTTTTTGTCAGTTTAATGGTTTTTGAATTACAGCCATTGAAATTTGGATATCGGTTTTTTTGAGACACCCTGTATATACCAACATTTTAGTTCAGGGTCATGCGATAATTGCCGCACGGCAAATAGTAAATACCGCTGGTGTGCGGGCGGGCTTATTGTAAATTTACTTCACAAATTTGCGGAAGGTTATATTTCACACGGCATCTATTTATCATCTTGATATTTGCATAACTAAAAATACGTTCAACCAAATTACTTGAAATTTGGTGAAATGATTGGTCAATGTTCATTGGCCTTCTGGTAGAATTTTGGAAGCAACCCGGTCAAAGCTCAAGGAAATGGTCATTTATATCTCAAAAAGTATTGAACCATATTGCATAAAACTCGGTGTTACGATTGGTCAATGTACAGGAACCATTTTGTCAGACTTTGGGAGCGATCGGGTCAAAGGTCAAGGTCATTTATAACTCAATAACTCAAAAAGTATTGAACCATATTGCATTAAACTTGGTAGGACGATTGGTTATTAACTTATTATTCAGTTACCAGTTTATTAGATTTTGGGAGAGAACGGGTCAAAGAGGCGGCGAAGGTATGCACTCTAGCAAGTGCACGTAATCTAGTTGTACAATGTACATAGAACAATTCTTTCTCAGAAAAATAATATAATCACTGGACCTATTAAAAACTTGAATAAAATGTAAAAGTTTATAACTAGGGTTGTGACAATATTCTCTTGAAAAATATTCTCCATATTCTCTAAGTATATTCTTTTATGCTCTGAAATATACTTTATATGCTCTAAAAATATACATCTTCTATTTATTCTCAATTCATATAAGAGCTGTAATTCAATTGATAAACCTAATAGAGGATATTAGCATGCCCTTTAAATCACATTTGGATGCTAATCTCATGTTTCGGTGCAATGGAAATCATTGAAGAGTTTTAAAAAGAATTAACTTGAATTACGTCGTATGGATCCAATGAGTAGTGTGTACACTGTACATCGTCTGACAAAGTTTATTCACAGTGATATTTGGTTAATGAAATGGGTAAGTTTTTTAAGTTATTGGTCACATTGAACTAAGAAAAACTGAACAGTTGTTGGGATAAAATTAGACTATGAGAATATATTTTCACATATTAATGTGAACATTTTCAATATTGAACACTGAACAGGTTTCAACCAATTCACATAACTGTACTTCCGTTTTTGCATTTCATTACTTTTAGCATGTCTTGGTGGGACATTGTTCTTTTGTAGATATTTACTTTTGTTAATTTTTTTTCACTCAACAACTCTATAGTGAAATCATGTCTATAGTGAATCAGGATGTGGCCAGAATAGTGAACAAATTTTCTTTAGTCTGCGATGAATTGCCATCAGGTTTAGAAAACTTATGGCAACTTCTTTGCAGACTAAAGAAAATTTGTTCACTATTCAGGCTACATCCTAACTCATTCACCATAGAGGAGTTCTACTGTACTTAACAGTTTCTGCATTTATGGCTCATCTGATTATTCTATGAACAGAGAAATTTATTAGTTTCGTAACAAATAGTACTGATTCATGACAAGAATAATTTCTAATACAAAGAATATATTTTTCATAACTAGAATATTTTATAATAAGATATTAAAAATTCATATTATAGATATTAGGAATATTATTTTGAATATGCTCAAGATTATATTTTTACACTAAAAGCATATTATAAGAAGGAAATTAAAATAGAGTTTAGTTCAATCAGTAACTATTGTAATTTAGAAACAGATAGTTTTATACAGTTTAAACAATGTTATTAATCCTAACGCTATATCTGCAGTTTCGGATGACAGCAGCAAGGTTTTGGTCTTTGATCAGATGCTAGGCTCAAAAATTTCATTTATAAAAAAATCCCTTTTCCATCTGTGTGTATTATTATTAATTTTTGTGTCTAAAAATTGTCCCTATCCACTACGAGGTGATCCAAAGAGACATGAAGAGAAGAAAGCCTCGTAGAAGAGGGGACAGTGAAAGTAAACTCCATGCACCAGGTCGACCACTCTGCTACCACAGGTATTCACATCAGTGAATAAAAAACAGCTATTAATCTGTTAAACCATCCTTTGAATATGACTAACTGAAGAATAATTAATAATTTTATTTAATGTTTGCTTCGGAACTGAAGGCCATAGTAAATGTGAAAAGGAAATTAAATACAAGGGAGTGGAAGAAGCAGTCTAACAGGAAATAGCTACTATTAAGGTAGTCATTTTACCAAGGAAAACACGAAACGGGACACAAGCACCAGTGGCTCCACTTACGGTTGAAAGATAAAAATTAAGAGGTGATGGTAAATAACACAAAAACTAAGACCTCGTAGTTGAAGAGCATAACCCTTGCGTTATCCTCTGAAACTGCAAGTAGCGTTAAACAATGGCAAACATGGTAAAGATTCCCTGAAGAATAATAGTGATTATTCCTAGAGCAACTTTTGTATCATACTAATTCATTAAAATCTTTAACATTCAATTTCCGTAGAGTGCCTCTCCACTAAATTTTATTTCTTTATTTATTAAAACTAAGGTTGCTGGTGATGGAACTAAAAACTATTACACAATTTGGTTCTATAGTTTTATTACAAAATGTAATCCAAGATAGTTTTAAGTTCTTTCTTCTTCCCTCTGAATTTCAAGAAAATAAAAAATCCGAATGTCAGATAGGCTAACTAGATCCGACAAATTCAAAACAATAATAAAGCCGATTCCAAGACAATGGATCCATCTAAAGAATCCAATTACCAAATCTCTAGATAACATTTGTCCTATCTAAAGAACTTAATTTTTAAACACTTTGTATGTGAATAAGAGATACCTTCTAAGTATTCGTACTCTTTCTTCTAATGAATCTTAGAATGAGTGATAGTTCAATATTGCTTATAAAATTGGGAACAAAATTCTTGACTCTAACTGTGATATGTTATATAACCTTAGCTCTACAAATTTAAAGCAATTCCAGATTTTTTTTAAATTTAGAGTGGAGAGGACCATTAAAGACTAATTCCTCTCTGTTAAATCGATAAAGTTCGCATTTATGAAAGGTACAATGATACAATAAGCAAGTTTAATATTTTTATTATTAAAATCGTGCAGCTAGATAAAAATATAAAATTTAAAAATCAAGAATTGCAATTTAGATTTCATTTAAGGTAATATTTATATCTAAACATTTTGTACTACTAATATACACATCATTGTTCACTTGCTGTCCAAGACAGCATCCACCAAAACCTGTTAAAGGATGACATCGGAAGATACATCACAAAGATGAATCATCTGCATCAGATGAAGTCCCTTGTTCGGTTTCTTCTCTGGAATTAACATTAGAAACTACTCTTCGATCCATTACCCTGAGGGGACGAGCTTGGCTACTTGGCATTTCATCAGACTCGCTATCCTCCTCCTCCATAATGGGCGATATTAAACTTAAAGCCCTTTGCCTGTTTAATCTGGCCTGCAATCCAGAAGAGTCCGTATCTTCCGAAGATTCTGTGTAATCAGAATTTGGTTCGAGAGAGAGTGAAGATTCTGCAGTTTCATATTCATCTGAAGGGGTGGTACCACGTTCATCAACATCATCATCACCTTCTGCACTAGCTCCTGCACCAGCTTCTAAATCTCCTGATAACTGATCTATAAGATCTCTTGTATTAGCGATTGAGAGAACTTCTTCACAAGCACTTGCAAGAGTCCGTGTACTAGCATCTGAAACTGCTCCTGTGCCAGTTCCTGCACCGCACCAGTTCCTGCTTTGGCGTCCGTGTACTAGCATCTGAAACGGCTCCTGCGCCGGCGTTCGCACCAGTTCCTGCAATGGCGCCCGCACCAGTTCCTGCAATGGCGCCCGCACCAGTTCCTGCACCGGCTCCAACACCAGTTCCTGTTCCGGCGTCCGCACCAGTTCCAGCACCGGCGTCCGTGTACTAGGTTCTGAAACAGCTCCTATGCCAGTTCCTGCATCGCACCAGTTCCTGCACCAGCGTCCGTGTACTAGCATCTGAAACGGCTCCTGCGCCGGCGTTCGCACCAGTTCTTGCAATGGCACCCGCACCAGTTCCTGCACCGGCTCCAACACCAGTTCCTGTTCCTGCGTCCGCACCAGTCTCCACTCCGGAGTCTGCACCAGTTCCTGCACAGGCGTCCGTGTACTAGCATCTGGAACGGCTCCTATGCCAGTTCCGGAATCCGCACCAGGTCCAGCACCAGCACCGGCACCGGAATCCGCTCCAGGTCCAGCACCGGCACCGGCACCGGAATCCGCTCCAGGTCCAGCACCGGCACCGGCACCGGAATCCGCTCCAGGTCCAGCACCGGCACCGGCACCGGAATCCGCTCCAGGTCCAGCACCGGCACCGGAATCTGCTCCAGGTCCAGCACCGGCACCGGAATCCGCTCCAGGTCCAGCACCGGCACCGGAATCCGCTCCAGGTCCAGGTCCGGCACCGGAATCCGCTCCAGGTCCAGGTCCGGCAGCGGCACCGGAATCCGCACCGGCATCCGCTCCAGGTCCAGCACCAGCACCAGCACCGGCATCCGCTCCAGGTCCAGCACCAGCACCGGCATCCGCTCCAGGTCCAGCACCAGCACCAGCACCGGCATCCGCTCCAGGTCCAGCACCAGCACCAGCACCGGCATCCGCTCCAGGTCCAGCACCAGCACCAGCACCGGCATCCGCTCCAGGTCCAGCACCAGCACCAGCACCGGCATCCGCTCCAGGTCCAGCACCAGCACCAGCACCGGCATCCGCTCCAGGTCCAGCACCAGCACCGGCATCCGCTCCAGGTCCAGCACCAGCACCAGCACCGGCATCCGCTCCAGGTCCAGCACCAGCACCAGCACCGGCATCCGCACCAGGTCCAGCACCAGCACCGGCATCCGCACCAGGTCCAGCACCAGCACCGGCATCCGCACCAGGTCCAGCACCAGCACCGGCATCCGCACCAGGTCCTGCACCGGCATCCGCACCAGGTCCTGCACCGGCATCCGCACCAGGTCCTGCACCGGCATCCGCACCAGGTCCTGCACCGGCACCGGCACCGGAATCCGCTCCAGGTCCAGCACCGGCACCGGCACCGGAATCCGCTCCAGCACCGGCACCGGCACCGGAATCTGCTCCAGGTCCAGCACCGGCACCGGCACCGGAATCCGCTCCAGGTCCAGGTCCGGCACCGGCACCGGAATCCGCACAGGCATCCGCTCCAGGTCCAGCACCAGCACCAGCACCGGCATCCGCTCCAGGTCCAGCACCAGCACCAGCACCAGCATCCGCTCCAGGTCCAGCACCAGCACCAGCACCAGCATCCGCTCCAGGTCCAGCACCAGCACCGGCATCCGCTCCAGGTCCAGCACCAGCACCAGCACCGGCATCCGCTCCAGGTCCAGCACCAGCACCAGCACCGGCATCCGCTCCAGGTCCAGCACCAGCACCAGCACCGGCATCCGCACCAGGTCCTGCACCGGCATCCGCACCAGGTCCGGCACCGGAATCCGCTCCAGGTCCAGCACCGGCACCGGCACCGGAATCCGCTCCAGCACCGGCACCGGCACCGGAATCTGCTCCAGGTCCAGCACCGGCACCGGCACCGGAATCCGCTCCAGGTCCAGGTCCGGCACCGGCACCGGAATCCGCACCGGCATCCGCTCCAGGTCCAGCACCAGCACCAGCACCGGCATCCGCTCCAGGTCCAGCACCAGCACCAGCACCAGCATCCGCTCCAGGTCCAGCACCAGCACCAGCATCCGCTCCAGGTCCAGCACCAGCACCAGCACCGGCATCCGCTCCAGGTCCAGCACCGGCATCCGCTCCAGGTCCAGCACCAGCACCAGCACCGGCATCCGCACCAGGTCCAGCACCAGCACCAGCACCGGCATCCGCACCAGGTCCAGCACCAGCACCAGCACCGGCATCCGCACCAGGTCCTGCACCGGCATCCGCACCAGGTCCTGCACCGGCATCCGCACCAGGTCCTGCACCGGCATCCGCACCAGGTCCTGCACCGACATCCGCACCAGGTCCTGCACCGACATCCGCACCAGGTCCTGCACCGACATCCGCACCAGGTCCTGCACCGACATCCGCACCAGGTCCTGCACCGACATCCGCACCAGGTCCTGCACCGACATCCGCACCAGGTCCTGCACCGACATCCGCACCAGGTCCTGCACCGACATCCGCACTAGTTCCTGCACCGACATCCGCACTAGTTCCTGCACCGACATCCGCACTAGTTCCTGCACCGACATCCGCACTAGTTCCTGCACTGGCATCCGCACTAGTTCCTGCACTGGCATCTGCACTAGTTCCTGCACTGGCATCTGCACTAGTTCCTGCACTGGCATCTGCACTAGTTCCTGCACTGGCATCTGCACTAGTTCCTGCACTGGCATCTGCACTAGTTCCTGCACTGGCATCTGCACTAGTTCCTGCACTGGCATCTGCACTAGTTCCTGCACTGGCATCTGCACTAGTTCCTGCACTGGCATCTGCACTAGTTCCTGCACTGGCATCTGCACTAGTTCCTGCACTGGCATCTGCACTAGTTCCTGCACTGGCATCTGCACTAGTTCCTGCACTGGCATCTGCACTAGTTCCTGCACTGGCATCTGCACTAGTTCCTGCACTGGCATCTGCACTAGTTCCTGCACTGGCATCTGCACTAGTTCCTGCACTGGCATCTGCACTAGTTCCTGCACTGGCATCTGCACTAGTTCCTGCACTGGCATCTGCACTAGTTCCTGCACTGGCATCTGCACTAGTTCCTGCACTGGCATCTGCACTAGTTCCTGCACTGGCATCTGCACTAGTTCCTGCACTGGCATCTGCACTAGTTCCTGCACTGGCATCTGCACTAGTTCCTGCACTGGCATCTGCACTAGTTCCTGCACTGGCATCTGCACTAGTTCCTGCACTGGCATCTGCACTAGTTCCTGCACTGGCATCTGCACTAGTTCCTGCACTGGCATCTGCACTAGTTCCTGCACTGGCATCTGCACTAGTTCCTGCACTGGCATCTGCACTAGTTCCTGCACTGGCATCTGCACTAGTTCCTGCACTGGCATCTGCACTAGTTCCTGCACTGGCATCTGCACTAGTTCCTGCACTGGCATCTGCACTAGTTCCTGCACTAGTTCCTGCACTAGTTCCTGCACTAGTTCCTGCACTAGTTCCTGCACTAGTTCCTGCACTAGTTCCTGCACTAGTTCCTGCACTGACAATTTCATGTAAACCTAAATCTCCACGACTAACCTGTCTAACTACGGTCTTCACAACTCCGGAACCAATGACCATAAGAGGACGCCGTTTGCTGGGAGTGAGGGGACAAGCAGCTGTGGTTGTAGACGAGGAATCCGTTTCTTCACTGGTACTACTTTGAACTGGAGGAACATTACTTGGAACATCGTCATCGTAATCATCTTCATCTGTCTCGTATTCTTCTTCCTCGTCCTCTATACTTAAATCAATGAAGTGATGCACTTCTTCGTCTTCATTATCATCTCCATCTTCACCATCGCCCCCAGCTCCGCCAAGCGCACCCCCACGACCACGACCTCTTCCTCGACCTCGACCTCTTCCACGTCCACGGCTTCTACTTCTATAATTGCCTTCATCAGCTTTATCAGAGGGGACATCTTTCTTTCTACCTTCACCGGATCCACACTGTTTAACCATGTACTCCATATCCTCGACAGATAAGGTTACCTCGTATTCACCTGGACATTCTTTGTCGTACGGTACATCATCCAGTTCTCTTCTATAGTCAGAAAAATGGTATATAACATTAGGGAGAGGAATCGGCGAGATTTGTAGATCTCTGTAAGCCATGAAGATTCGTGTGACTATTCGTTGAAATAATTTTATCTCGTGGTAAAGACGTATCTGCGTTCCAATTATTACAGATCGTAGTTGAAGAGCATGCGAACTGCAGCAGTTTTGAACTACGGAAAAGAATTCATTAGAAATACGTATTTTGTCAATTCAGTGCACTATCAAAATATATAAAATCAAAACTTATTTTAAATATATTATACTGTTCTAAAATACGGTACTAACTACCATTTAGAAACTAAAATTATATTAATGTGAAGAAATTGTACAATAAGAATGTTCGACCGTGATTTTCAAGAATTCAAGAATAGTGAATCAAGTTCAAATAATTTGAGAATCAATCGTGCGGAAGTCAATAAATTTTAAAATTTATAATTATACGTGTTGAGCCATTTTAGTCTTCTCCAGATATAGATAATTTCTAGATTCCAAAATGAAGATCATATTGTCACATAGAAAAATTGTGACCATTTACCTATTTGCAACTTTCTCAAAAAAAAAAAGTCAAATCCTGCTGAACTGCATTTCTATCTAAATGTTGCATATCAAAAGGAGCAAGATTTATTAATTTTGATGAGTTTCTAAGCTATGATTTTCAGTGTCTAGGTTAAGGCGAAAGTTAAGTAGTGTGCGCAATATAACTGCTTCATCCTATACCTATCTATAGTTAGGTAGTGTGCGCAATATACCTGCTTCATCCTATACCTATCTATAGTTAAGTAGTGTGCGCAATATACCTGCTTCATCCTATATCTAAAGTTAGGTAGTGTGCCGATATATACCTGCTTCACCCTATACCTATCTATAGTTGGGTAGTGTGCGCAATATACCTGCTTCAAACTATACCTATATGTATTTAGATAGTGTATGCAATATACCTGTACACCCTATACCTCTATCTATTGTTAGGTAGTGTACGCAATATACCTGTTTCACACTATCTCTAGAAGGATTCTTACCATATTTCCGTGCTTGTTCATCGCGATACCATTCCAAACTCTTAAATTCAGGAAATAATGAAAAATGACTGAATGTATCAGAATTAGCAGTCGCAAAGTGTTTCATCATATTGCTAGGAATGAGATTCTAGGAATGAGAAACTAGGAATGAATCTGGAAAATATTGTTAGAAATAGTTTAGGTTATTATGATACCTATAACAAATTTGACACTGCTATTGAAAATAAGAAAGCATAAATGAAAGGAAAGCCCTTTTGTTTATTGGAATTACAATCATAAAATTATTCAGAAGGGTTCATTTAATACAGTTTTACGAAATCTACTATAGTAATAATATTAAAATATTTATGAATAGATAATTTATAGTGATAAGAAATTTAGAAATATTTAAGTAAACTTTACAACAATCATGATCTATTTCTTCATAAAAGGTAAATTTTAATGAAAATTATAGAGCAAAGCCAATATATTCCATTTTAAAGTTTTGAGTCCGGATATTTCATTTAAAGATATAAACTTAATTACCGTTCATTACCCTTCAAAATTAAACAGACTAACTTAATTCTTTGAAAACCTACAATTAGTTTTAAGGCCCCCACACACTACACGATCCACGAGCCGAGCCTTAGCAAACAAGCCGAGCCCCGAGCCAGATCGTGTAGTGTGTGGGCACTTCGAGCCGAGCCACGAGCCGAGTAATCAGGTTCGTGGCTCGGCTCGTGTTGATCTGTCACTTCCAGATATTTGGCTTGGCTCGTGGCTCGGCTCGGGTAGTGTGTGGGGGTAAAATAGCACGAGCCGAGCCTGCGGCCGAGCTAATTTAAATAAATTTCCATGTAAATAAATTTCCATGTAAATAAATTTCCATGTAAATAAATTTCCATGTAAATAAATTTCCATGTAAATAAATTTCCATGTAAATAAATTTCCATGTAAATAAATTTCCATGTAAATAAATTTCCATGTAAATAAATTTCCATGTAAATAAATTTCCATGTAAATAAATTTCCATGTAAATAAATTTCCATGTAAATAAATTTCCATGTAAATAAATTTCCATGTAAATAAATTTCCATGTAAATAAATTTCCATGTAAATAAATTTCCATGTAAATAAATTTCCATGTAAATAAATTTCCATGTAAATAAATTTCCATATAAATAAATTTCCATGTAAATAAATTTCCATGTAAATAAATTTCCATGTAAATAAATTTCCATATAAATAAATTTCCATATAAATAAATTTCCATATAAATAAATTTCCATATCCATGGTATTACCTATCTCTTAGAGAAAAATGTTTCAAAACTATTGCTCGGCTCGTGTAATGTGTGGGGAGGCAGAAAGCCCGAGCCGAGCCAAGTAGACTCGCGCGAGCTAGAGGCCCTGCTGCGGCTCGGCTCGTGTAGTGTGTGGGGGCCTTTAGTGTTGAATTGCTAGTATCAGACTACAATTAAAAAAATTTGCAACTTTTTAGCACAATTCAGAGTAATCGACCGGTTCTATACTATTAATAAACTTAAATTTTAGCGGCTATATAGGTATTTTATATGATCGGAAATGTGGAACTGTTCAAAAACTAAACTATGACAGTGGTGTTCAAAAACTTACTAAGAACCTATACATCAAAAATGTAAGAAAAGATTGTGAAACGAGAAAATATATTTCCTAGCCACTACAAGGTACACTGAAAAGATCCTTCCTAGCCACTACACGGCACTACACTGCAAAGATCCTTCCTAGCCACTACACGGCACTACACTGCAAAGATCCTTCCTAGCCAAGACACGGCACTACACTGCAAAGATCCTTCCTAGCCACTACACGGCACTACACTGCAAAAATCCTTCCTAGCCACTACACGGTACACTGTAAAGATCCTTCTGTCACTACACGGTACACTGTAAAGATCCTTCTGTCACTACACGGTACACTGTAAAGATCCTTCTGTCACTACACGGTACACTGTAAAGATCCTTCTGTCACTACACGGTACATATAGCCCTTTTCACAAGAGTCACGGAGTTGACTCGTGTGAAAAGGGCCTAAAGATCCTTCAGTCACTTTCTATCGTCAAAGAAATGAGATCTTTTTTTTCAAAATTTATTTCAAAAATTTCTAATTGCAATGCTTATACCTAGATATTTTAGAGTTGAATCTTGGTCCACAACAAATTTGTAAGATTTGAAAATTATAAATTAGAAAACTGTGATTTGTGAAATTACAATCATACGGAGACTTTTCTTTGATAATACATCGGTATTTACCATATACCTACACTTTATGGCAATATAGATAATTGACCAATAACTTTTTTAATTCAATTTCAGATTCAATTTCAAAACTCAATATCTATATGTAACTTTTCTATCACCGAAATAGATGAAATTTGATAGTGAAGAGATAAAATCAAAAACCAAGCGAAACAACTACATATTATGGTCCACTGCGACAGATTTTAAAGTAATTTTAATGAACTCTTTAATCTGTGCCACATGAATTGCTTTGGCTCTTGAAAAAAAAAATTAAGTATATCACCTAGCAGCCTGTCGGCAAAAATATTATACTTAAAGGTCCCCTCCAAGCAAATATTTTTAGTGTTTTATTCAACGAGGCTAATGTTTCTTATCATTTTGCTGCAAACCGCATCGAATTTGGTAGCATATTTTTAATTTTATATGTCTTTAAAGATTTTTATAATCAAAACTCTACAAAACCTATTTTACTTCCGACTTACTAATTTTAAGAAATTTTCAGGCTGAAGAAAAAGAATGTAGTACACCATTTGTTTTGATTGTCATCTAGGTATTAGGTTTAATAAATCCATTTAATATTCGTGTAAAGATATAAAATTGAATGAATTAACTTATAATAGAAACGTTTATATACTTTAGGAAACAATTAATATCGAAAATATTTTATATAAAATGGGTATTTAGTTTCATAATACAATTAATAAGAATGATTTTGATCCATCACCACTAAATTATATTACTTTAAACACAGATGAACACTCCCATAACACTCGATAGGCATCACTTATCACTCTTCCATTGTTCAATAGAACCAAATCTCAGAACAGTATTTACTTCACAGGCTCCAATTTATGGAATAATTTGAGCAATGACTTGAAATGTATTCGTTCTCGAGAGAGATTTGAATATAAATATAAGATTTCTCTTTTCACTAGTCAGGTTCAATAAATATATAAATATCATTATTTCTTTAAAAGCATGTTGTTTTAGAGTGGTTTTGTAAAATTTTTCTGTTATAACTTTTTGATTTTCGTCTCAAGATTGTTATTTCTATGATTATTATTTCTTGCATTCTTATTTTAATCAGTTTCTCTCTTTATGTAGGTTGCCCTTGAAGCTTTGGCTTAATAGGGCCTGAATACTTGAAAATGAATTTAATTAATTTTTTTCATATAAGATTGAGGAGATGCCCGCATCCTCGATCTTTTTGTATGGGTATTCTGTTTAAATAAATAAATAATAAGTAATTCGCTCAATTGTTGCTCACAGAGTATCAAAAAACTTTAAAAACTAATTATAAAATATATACTGAACCGAATTGTATGCAGTTTGCAGAATAATGATCGTATACCTTAGTTCTATAATATTATGTTTTAAACTCATTTTTTTCCCGGAGACTGGAGAGGACTTTTAAGGGCCGTACACACGTTGGGTTTTTTAAGTCTTTCCACCAGACTTTTTGCTAAGCTCCTCCTACTTTTTCCACGAAAATATAAGAAAAAACGATATAATTATTATTTATTTTAGTTGGTATACCTGCAGGTATCATGGATACCAACTAAAATAAATAATAATTATATCGTTTTTTCTTATATTTTCGTAGAAAAAGTAGGAGGAGCTTAGCAAAAAGTCTGGTGGAAAGACTTAAAAAAACCCTACGTGTGTACGGCTCTTTCAGTAAGATATATTTTTCTCTGAAATTCCGGTTTCAAAAATGCACAATTCAAAGTGGGTACTAGCCAGTGCTCTGGTTACACAGTTAGTTTTAAATAATAGATACAAAGATACACTCTGCTGAAAGAATATGATAAATAAAAATTAGTTTAAAGTTTCTATATAAAGTTAGAAACTTTATTTAAATTAAAAAACACAGATGCAGCATGATGTACTTTCTTAAATCGAAATTTCTGAGAGTGTTGTGTATCTTATCTCATTATTGGTATCGTCGTTACTGGTACTTTTTAGATTGAGAAGGAATTAAATTATTCAAATCAATCTGTATTTCTTACCCAGTAAACATTACAATGTTGGGCCAACGTTGGCCCAATTCAGAACCAAACTCTGGGCCAAAGCTGTCATGCCTGTCTCGATGTATTGGGCCAGCAAATGCCCGACGTTGGCCACCGTCACAGATGTCCACCGGCCCAGAACGACTTCGCAAAGTAAAGGCACAATCGGGCATTGGCACGCCAATGCTATTACACACTGGGCCAATGCAATGAAAACGACACTGGGCCAACGGTTGCCAAACAGCACTGGCCCAATGAAGGAAAACATTGGTAAACCAATCCAGTGATTTTTTGATATACCAGTATATTTATTATACTGGTCTACCGGTTCTATTTGGCAGTTATCGCCAGACAATCAGAGAAAATAGGGGCAAACGATCTCTCCTAACTTTAATCACACCAAATAGCCAACTTAATATCCTCAATTAAGTATATAGTTGAAATTGTAGCCATTTCTGGCAATTTATTATAAATAAACATGTTATCCCTTCAATTATTAATTTAACGATTTATTCATTTCATTCATAAAAATGAGCTTGGACACTACCCAGAACGAAACTCTGGGCCAACGCTGTCATGCTGGTCTCGGTGAATTGGGCCAGCAAAGGCCCGACGTTGGCCCACCTCACGGATGTACACCGGCCCTGAACAGTATAACCACGTATAAACGACTTATTGGTACCGGCAATACTTAACGTTGCCGATGTAGTGCTAGTGTTGCTTTGGACTAGTGTAAATAGGACGTTTTGTCAACTCACTGACCCAGTTCTAGCAAATGACTTATAAATGTCTCATGAATAACTTATAAAAGTCTTATTAATGAATTATAAACCTCTTAAAACCTGTTATTAAAAGATAATGTTACCGATGTCATGCTGGTCTACGGCCAGTGCTATTATTATATTAGAGGCGTACTAGATTACGCTATACACAACACGCAAAGACAACAGTTACTTTTCACAAGGTAGTAACCGTCCAATAAATACATCTTATACTATTTCGAGATCAGGGAGAGACAGTATTCAACAGTTACCCATTCAAACTGAAATGTATATAATTTTACTTACACTAATTTAACCAAATAGTAATATTTTAATTTAAAATTAGAAAGTTTAATTTACAATTTAAATAATTATTTCAATTGGAAAAATAACTTTTCATACTAAATATATGAATTAACTAGCGGCCAGGCTCATTTTTACGAATGAAATAAATAAAGTGTTAAATTAAAAATTGAAGGGATAACAGGCTCATTTATACTAAATTGCCAGAAACGGCTACAATTTGAAATAATACTAAATTGAGGATATTAAATTGGCTATTTGGTGTGATTACAGTTGGAAGAGATCGTTTGTACCTAATCTCTCTGATATTATAGCGACAAATGCCAAATATATCCGGTAAACCAGTATAATAAATACAATGGTACATCAAAAAATCAATGGATTGGTTAACCAATGTTTCCCTTCATTGGGCCAGTGCTGATTGGTAAGCGTTGGCCCAATGTCGTTTACCTTACATTGGCCCAGTGTGTAAAAGCATTGAGGTGCCAATACCCGATCGTGCCTTTACTTTGCCAACGTTTACCGACGTTGGTCCCAGTGCTGGATTAACCAAGTGCGGGGCCTGTAGCAGATTGATTTGATGTATAGAAAATGACCGAGAGTAATTGATTTTTTTTTATATTTGTTCTACATTTTACAACATGGACTGTCTAATGCGATGTTTATTTGAAAGGCGATATGTAAAATTTCAACAATCTGTATCATTCAAAATTCTTTTCAACGTATTTTGTTCTCTTCAAATTTGGTAATTATTTCTATGAGTTCATTGACTTCAGAACATCATTTTCAATATAAAAAACACTTAATAGTGTACCCGTTATGGCCCTATAGTGTTTCTCATGTAGTTTTTAAACAACTTCATTTTTAAAAATGATCTCTCTCAAGTACAACACATACGTAGATAAATGCGTAACAAACAGTCAATGTTAGGAAACGTGGTACCAATATTGTTTTCTTTGATCAAAGTGAAATAGTCGAGTTCTGGAGAGGAGCAATCAACCACAATCTGCTTTACGAATTCTGAAAACTGAGGTAGTTCATTTTTCAATCAGTTTTCCAAATTCTGGGCATATGCTTTTAAAAGTCAGTCAGCTTTTTCTTTGTTCAGCTTTTTCTTGGTTAGGTCATGCGGATTTCGCAAATATCTAAACCGTGTGTTCAATTAGGTGTATACCTTGCGATTATTCTCCAGCGCAGATAGTAGACTGTCCAATACTGCAAAAAAAACTTCCACCCGGAATCTGACTTTAAGCGATTGTCCCATTGCATCTGGAACTTTATGTCCACCCTCGATTTCTGACAATTACTCTTGTACTTGTTGGAAGGTAATTCTGCATTTGAGTCAGATTCTGCGTCTCTCACTCAAACTTATCGAATTGTTCTCTGAAATTCTGTAGGGCTCCTGTCAAAAAGGTACGCAGCGTTGAAGCAACGTCGAGATTTTGCTGCTTTGCTTGAAAAGAGGCTTAAAGGGGCAGTTCAGTCGAAATCAAACTATCGCCAAATTGGTCCTAAATCGATTTAGTATATTTATTTATGTAACATTAGAATATTCGTTGATTTTAGAAATGTTTATATAAAAAGTATATTGTAAATTAGTGACGCCATCTGTGGACTGAGGTGGATCGCGTAACTAATCATTGTACCTAGTACGTAAACAAAAATGATAACCAGTCCCAGACTTGAATCGGTTATTATCTTATGAAAATGGTAAAAAGAATTTGTGAAATTGAAAACTGTCCCTCGAGTCAATTAGATTTAGTTTTGAAAAGAAAACCATCTCTTCATAAATTACCTGTTCACATGTTATCAGCTGTAAAATGTAAACAAATAGTACAGAGTGGTGGCGCCATCTGAAGGAGGACGCAGGAACTAAATCGAATTTATAAAATATGATATATATCGCTTATTATATTTTGTTCAACAGTTTAATTCTACAAGAATGTTTTATTCTTACTAAGTGATCGTTCAACATTAATATTATGAAAACAAAAATTGACTGAACTGCCCCTTTAAGTTACCTGGAAGCGGTCGAATAAACTATTCCAAAATAAAAATATTCCAGTTTCGAGAGAAACTCCTTTTTCGCGAGAACTCTATTTGCACTTCTGTCGACATTCTGACTTTTTTCTCCCGGCCATTCGAAAGTTTCTCCAGTCCCTGCTTTATGCAATAACCTTAATAGCATCAGATCTTGCAGACCATCATGTTGCAGGGAGCATCTTTAGCACTCCACCACCTGCAGGCTCCAGAATGAACCAGCAAAGATTACATATATCTTCAACGAAGTAAAAAAAAACGATCTGTTGTACTTTATCAGGCTGTCAAAATTATTCTGAACAAGTATAGCCCTCTATTGGCAGATATGTCAGAAATCTTTCCACATGTCTTGTTGGCTTGACATATCTCACTGTGAAACAAAGCTGGTCCTTGTGAGCAATGTCCAGGGTTTGAATCTAGTGATATAGAAAAATATTTAGCTTCTTTCAGTTGACTTATGATTATGTCTTCAGCTGCCTCTTCCCAATATCTTTCCCTTTTAAAGAACGGTCCTTGATTAGTAGGAAGTGAGCCCTCGCCTTAGTTCACATCGATCTTGACATGTTGACACAAGAGTTGATCTACAGTTGCATGAAACTCAAGCAGTCCCAAATAGACCCTACTGTTTCATCTGATCCTCTGAAGGCCAATCCTCTTCAACACAAGAATGTCATGACATGAATGACCCTCTTCAGTAGGGAACCCCAGTATTTCTTCTCGTCCTCTATAAATGTTTTATCAGGGAAGCATTAATTTTATCCCCACCTTTTCGGAGATTGATCGGGTAGCGGAGTCTACAGATTGGGGACTGTTTGAATTTCATGCAACTGTAGATCAACTCTTGTGTCAACACGTCAAGATGTATGTAAACCTTGTTGAGGGGCACACTTCCTACTTATCAAGGACCGTTCGCTAAGAGGTTAAGATTTTGAAAGACTAGCTGAAGACATAATCATCGGTGAACCTTAATTGTGCATCGATCTCAACTTGTGTCTTTCAAAGAGCAGATGTCCAATCTTCCAGTCATTGAATCCAAAAAAAAAAAAAAACTGCAATTCAGTTTTTAATTAGGATGCTATAGTTTGCAAAGAAAACAATACATGCAGATTGTCTTTGGTATCGTTGTAGCATAACCACTTTTCTCTACTCGTCGTAGTATAACCAAGCCGTTTTTCATTTGTGGTTTTATTTACACGTATAAAATATTGCTTTGTGCACAATCTGTTGTAACCTTCAGCCTCATAGAATCTTTTTGATTTGTTTAAGAACCCGTTAATGTATTGACGTTCTGAGCTGCCTCTTTCTACTCATTACTTTTTTGTTCATTTGTAATACTTAAAGGCCACTGCCACTCTCCAAGTCAATTTGAATTGAGCTATCAGATCTGGAACCTGTTAATATTTGTGTTTCATACAGATTGAATTGTTTAAAGATACCGTTTATAATGGAAAAAATCTATTAGATTGATATGTTATTATTATTTTGTTTCGTTACTGTAAAGTTACAGTTTCACATTTTCTGTTATGTTTATTTTCACGCAGCTGCGTATTCACTTCTAAGCAGTGTGGTATTGCTCTCTCTGCATCTGAAACATATTCTCACGCACTTCTTGTAGTTTTCTTATTTACTTGTGTTCTGTTCCGTAATACAAATAAACTTTAAGATTAACTCTGAGTATCGCTGACATCCTTAAAGGTCCCCTCCAAGCAAATATGTTTATTGCCTTAATCAACGAGGCTAATGTTTCTTATCATTTTGCTGTAAACTTCATCGAATTTGGTTGCATATCTTTAATTTTATATGCTTTTAAAGATTTTTATAATTAAAACTCTACAAAACCTATTTTACTTCCAACTTACTAATTTAAGAAATTTTCAGCTTGAAGAAAAAGAATGTACACCATTTGTTTTGATTGTCAACTAGGTATTTGGTTTAATAAATCTATTTATTATTCGTTTAAAGGTTTAAATTTGGATAAACATATTATAGAAACGTTTATATACTTTTAAAAACAATTAATATCTTAAAAGTAGGCCAAAAACGCATTGTTTGTTTAAAAATCTAAATTTGAAATCAAAACAAAGAGTGTACAATTTTCTTTCTCTGCGTCAGGTTGAAGATTCGCTCGATTGCTGTTCACAGAGTACTAAACAACTTTAATAGCAAATATTGAAATATATACAGAACCGAATTGTATGCGGTTTGCAGAATAATGATCGTAAACCTTAGTTCTATAATATTATGTAATAAACTCATTTTTTTCCTCGGAGCCTGGAGAGGACCTTTAAAGCTTATTTTAATAGAACCATGGGTATTGGTAAGTAGTAAGGATGTTGAGTTTTCATTGCCCCTGTTGCTTCCTGTTATTCTTGCTCAGTAGTACTTTAGCTTGAGCAAGGCTTTTGAACTTCCTGGCTCCTTATGAATTCTGGTTGGTAGTTGCTAAAACGCTATGTAAAAAACACACTAAAAAATGTTTTTCTCAACCAAGCGCGGGGTCTTTCTGAGGCGCGGGACCCGTATCAGCTGCTACATCTGCTAATATATGTTAATCCGGCACTGGTTGGTCCGATAGTGCAATGTTATCAGGGTAGTTAACTCATATATTTAGTAGGAAAAGTTATTTTTTCGTCTGAAATAATTATTCACATTGAAAATTATACTTTCTATTCAATCAATAGAAATATTATTATTTGGTTAAAATAACGTATGTAAAATTATAGTTTGTAGTTTGAATTGGCAACTGTTTGGTTCTGTAAAATGTATTTGTAGGACAGTTACTACATTGTTAGAAGTAACTGTTGTCATCACGTGTTCTGTATAGCGTAATCTATTAAAAGTCCGCTCCAGGCTCCGGGGAAAAAATGAGTTTATAACATAATATTATAGAACTAAGGTCTACGATCATTATTCTGCAAACTGCATACAATCCGGTTCAGTATATATATATATTTTATAATTTGTTTTAAAGTTTTTTAATACTCTATGAGCAACAATTGAGCGAATCCCTAATCTGATGCTCAAGAAGAGATTGTACACTCTTTGTTATGATTACGAATTTGAATTTTATAAACAAACCATGCGTTTTTGGTCTTTATTTTAGATATTAATTGTTTCCTAAAGTATATAAACGTTTCTATTATGAGTTAATTCATTCAATTTTATGCCTTTACACGAATATTAAATGGATTTATTAAACCTAATACCTAGTTGACAATCAAAACAAATGGTGTACATTCTTTTTCTTCAGACTGAAAATTTCTTAAAATAGTAAGTCGGAAGTAAAATAGCTAGGTTTTGTAGAGTTTTGATTATAAAAATCTTTAAAAGCATATAAAACTAAAAATATGATACCAAATTCGATGCGGTTTGAAGCAAAATGATAAGAAACATTAGCCTCGTTGAATACGGCAATAAAAATATTTGCTTGGGGGAACCTTTAAGTCGTTTATACGTGGTTATACTGTTATCCTGGCCTGTGGACATCCGTGAGGTGGGCCAACGTCGGGACTTTGCTGGCCCAATGCACCGAAACCGGCATGACAGTGTTGGCCCATAGTTTCGTTCTGAATTGGGCCATCGTTGGCCCAACATTGTAATGTTTACTGGGATACTACCTCTCTCTGGTGTAGCTTATCATAACTCTATGGTGACGTTATGTACGTCATCATCCTAGTTAAATCCTATATCGATCTTAAGAACAAATTTACAGAAAAAGTATATATACCTAATAATTATTATTATTTAACTTTTATTTTAATTATTAAAGGTCCTCTCCAGGCTCCTGGGAAAAAATGAGTTTATTACATAATATTATAGAACTAAGGTATACGATCATTATTCCGCAAACTGCATACAATTCGGTCCAGTATATATTTTATTATATGCTTTTAAAGTTGTTTAGTACTCTGTGAGCAACAATCGAGCGAATCTCCAACCTGACGCTAAGAAAGAAGATTGGACACTCTTTGTTTTGATTTCAAATTTAGATATTTAAACAAACAATGAAACAATGTGTTTTTGACCTTCTTTTAAGATATTAATTGTCTCTAAAAGTACATAAACGTTTCTATAATAAGTTTATCCAAATTTAAACCTTTAAACGAATAATAAATGGATATATTGAACCAAATACCTAGTTGACAATCAAAACAAATGGTGCACATTCTTCTTCTTCAGACTGAAAATTAGAAAGTCGGAAGTAAAGTAGGTTTTGTAGAGTTTGGATTATAAAATTTTTTAAACCCATATAAAATTAAAAATATGCTTACAAATTTTATGGGAGTTGCAGTAAAATGTTAAAGGTCCCCTCCAAGCAAATATTTTTATTGCTTTATTTAACGAGGCTAGTGTTCCTTATCATTTTACTGCAAACCGCATCGAATTTGGTAGCGTATTTTTAACTTTGTATGCTTTTAAAGATTTTTGTAATCAAAACTCGACAAAACCTATTTTACTTCCGACTTACTAATTTAAGAAATTTTCAGCCTGAAGAAAAAGAATGTACACCATTTGTTTTGATTGTCAACTAGGTATTAGGTTTAATAAATCCATTTATTATTCGTGTAAATGTATAAAATTGAATGAACTTATAATAGAAACGTTTATATACTTTAGGGAACAATTAATATCTGAAATAATTTAAATAAAGGATTAAAACGCATAGTTTGTTTATAAAATTCAAATTTGTAATCAAAACAAAGAGTGTACAATCTTCTTCTTGAGCATCAGATTAGTGATTCGCTCAATTGTTGCTCACAGAGTATTAAAAAACTTTAAAAACAAATTAAAAAATATATATTGAACCGAATTGTATGCGGTTTGCAGAATAATGATCGTAGACCTTAGATCTATAATATTATGTTATAAACTCAATTTTTTCCCGGAGCCTGGAGAGGACCTTTAAGAAGCATTAGTCTCGAGTTGATTTAAGCAATAAAAAAATTTGCTTGGAGGAGACCTTCAAATATTTTTTCTTATCTGATCAAAAAGTTTGATTAGCGAGAGCTTACCCTATCTGTAAATTAGGAATATTTACCGAGTCGGACACATACACAAAATTTAGCTTATGCCACATGGTTGATGGTGATTGGTGAGTCATAGTGTTTGATTTTTTCATTATACGTATGTAGAAGTAGAACCAGGGTACAGTAACATATAGGGTATGGCAATCAGCGCATCGAATCTAGTTTGACGTGACCACTGGGTGACTGGAAATGGCGACTCGGACTCTGAAGAATGACCACACATGTCACTTCACTTTGAAACAGGGAACATTGGTCAACAACCTGCTTAAACTTAGTCACTTCTAAATTTGATTTTTTTCTTATCAATTACTATCTAGGCATTAGTTAAATGGCCCAGTTGCAAAATACGACTCCCTCCAATGGATAATATTATAGGGATTTTTGCCAGTCTGTATTTGGTGCACAGAAACCCACTGACCTGAGTGGAATAATAACTCATTTCAGATTGACTAGTAACTCTGTTAGGAATTTAGAATGAACAAAAATTACTCATTTTAACCCTAAAAAATGCAGAAATCAGTAAATTATTTTATAAATTTCAACTCCGCAGTGAAAACTAATGTAAAATAAGTCATTTAAGCTTCACAATTGGGCTTGTTGTGATGATAAACATCACTAATGGGAATGCATAAAGTTAGGAGTAACTCTGTTAGAATTTATGTTTTCCAGTCTGGCCCACTGACTTTCTCAAAAAGCTGAAAAAAATCCTCTCAAATATTTCAATTATTTGGCTGATCCACCAACAGTTTCTCAATTTTTTCACTGAAAATTAATGGTAACATAGGAATAAATAGTTAAAATTCCACCGACTTTGCTAGAATATTATTTACAAGAGGGAAAAAATTCCACCGACATGTCAGTGGAATTTACCATGAAATACAGACTGGGATTTTTGTGTGTTTTTAATGATGGCTGTCATGAAATACGACACCTTCCAAATATCGAAATTATAGCCGACTCTTCAATCTTCCCCTCCAAAAATTAATGGTAATATAAATATAGGATTTAATAGCTAAATATCCTCTGACATTGCAGGAATTTTTTTATTAGAGAAATTGAATCCTGTCAGCAGACTGAGACTGCAAAGCATGCACAATCAGTCGCCGAAGTTTTCATCTCCAGTAATTTATCATATTTGTCCAGTCTGCAGAATAGGGAACAATTTTCAAAGACTCTCTGCGGGAGTTTCCGAGTTTTTTTATTGAATTTTAGAAATTGGAGGTCTCTGCGAGAACCTAGTCTCAGAGAATGTTCATTGAGTCGCCAATATATCTTTTTTCAAAAATAAGTCAACTAAAATTAGTAATACAGTCGCCAGTCGTCATAATTTAATTCCAATTTTGAAAGTCAACAGTCGTCAATATACCTACCAAGTAATGAAGCATGTCCAAACTCGCCATTTTAATGGCGAGTTTGTGACAGTTATTTAGAGCCCTTCAAATGCAAATGGCGAGTTTTATCTATTTTTCTCCTATGCTACAATGTTATTTTGGAGAGAATTTATGAAAATTTGATCATTTTGGAGAGAATTTGTTGAATTTTGGAGAGAGCTGGAGAGACAAATGGCGAGTTTATGAGACATACTATTTTACTTGGTATACCTATAATATTATAACTACCTAAATTAATTGAGTGTGAATCAGCCAATCAGAGAGAGTCATACAACTGATACCAGCCAATCACAGAGAGCCTGAGAGAGGCATACTTTCTTTAATAGTTATTCATTTTTTTTCCGATAATTAGTCAGAGAGCATCAAATTAAAATGACAAGTAGTGAGTAGTGACCTCATCATTCGTAACAAAACACCGAAAACAGAATACTGACATAC
>CANNZV010002670.1:0-88686 GCA_947561585.1 Caprella mutica | reverse complement strand
GAATAAGATTGATTGGTATTAAGTATTGTATATTATTAATCTTATCAGTATAGTTTTGTGACTTATTTATTATTGATATGTTATCACATATATATCACATTAATGATAGACAATTTGAACTAGTGCCTACATTAAGTATAGTTGAAATAATATGTCAGTGAAAAATAATAAATTAATTAATAATAAAATATACAACTAACTAAAATACTCAGTTTGTGTATCAAATATTATTTCATCGCATATATTATTCTAAAATAAATAGCTCAAAAACTAATGCAATGCAAATATTTAGATTGAAAATATAGAATGACTTTTAATTTGGTATTTCTTTTCTTCCGTTCGAATAGAATCAATTTAAATCTACAGTTACAGAAACTTCAATTTTAATGTGGGAGAGTGCCTAGTGTCACTCAAATAAATATACGCCAATTACAAAGAAAAATTAATGCCTTATTCAATGAATTTAATGGTGAACTGATAGTTTTTTGACTTTATAGAATAAAATGATTCCTCCACAAGTCAAGAAAGTTTTCTATTCACGAATTATTTTTGAGTGATTCGAAAGTACTGATAATCTAACGAAAAAGAGAATCTAGTTATATATTAACAGATAAATTTTGATCAGATAATCTAATTAGGTATCGAGAATATCCATTTAGTTGTATATTAAGTTTTAATAATATATTCAGACTGTTGGGCAATAAAAGTTCGACCGATAACTTCACTAAAAACAGACGCTTGTTAAGCATATACCTCAATCTCTGCAATATTTAGGAATCCTGGTGTGATGTCCCTCTTGATAGCTACATAGCGGTACGCTTCCTTCAGAGTTGGGGAGATGACGAACCAAGAAGTCATACTTGTGGTAGGTCTTGTTATTGTCCCTATTGGTTGGTACGATGAGAAATCTCCATTACTTGCCAAAGTGTTTCCAGAATAAATCTGTATCAATAAGGGTGATGGGTATTCTAATGCAAAATATATATATAATATAAATATTACTTGATATGTAATGATGTAATAAATTTATGTAGGTAGAGTATTGTTAGGTAATGATAATTAGAAGTTATTTGAATTTACGTACTAATTATTGCTACAAATTATTTTTCATTAAATTGTGGTCTCTGAAGTTCATTGCATATAATTGCCAATATTTAATTCTCTAATTATCTAAATTATATTACATTATATTAGAAATGAATCCTTTTAACTACTTCATGATATCAAACAACACAAATATACCTTAGTGAAAAAGGAGTGTGAACGCTATTGTACGTCACATATATTAAATATTTTGCAACAAAACCACTCACAGAAGAATCAACTAATCTGTCATTATATCCATCTTGTCTTCCCAAAATTCGGATACATTTGATGGAAAACATCGATGCCAAGTCCACTATGAACCATCCGCTGAGATCGCTCTCCGAAGTTGCAAACAATGAGTTGAAAGAAGTCGTGTCGCCATCAACTGCCAAATTTCCAGTGCTGTGAAGTCATGTGGATAAAAGAAAACGTCAAACTTCTGTTCTATACATTCAAATATTTTTTTTAAAGTACTTTGAAATAGTACATTTTTGAATATCTAATTGCTGAATTACAGATCTATTTATGAAGGAAGTTTAGGAGAGTGTTTTTCTCCACATTGTCTCAGAGACTTAGAAGAAGGACATTTCGTAATTTCGCTAAAGGGAGATTGTCCAATTATCTATAAAAGATTTTAACATTATGTATTATATGAACATTAATTAGTAAATTATCTTAACCAAGTGTTAACATTACATTTTGTACATTGGAAATTTTCTATCATGTGAGTTTAATAATCACCTTTGTTTCAATTACTCATTTGCTTTGTCAAACCGCTACTCAGTCTGACATTCACCTTGAAGCAATAACTGTACCATAGGTCTCCTATTAATTAATAAAGCCGTCACATTAACCGATTTAGTGTGGCAAAATAACAATCCCAAGGTCCTACAGATGGTATCAGAAGTTAACTGTGACTCATTAAATGAAATGTCATTTGAAAGCAGTTAGCACTTATAGATAATGTAGGTTTCTGTTGCTTACAAAGTGTTCCCATGTGCAGTAGATGTGAAAGTTTGTTTGTTCATAGCCACATTGGTAAAAGATTCCATCGAGAAGAATAGTACAGAAGATTCGCAATCCGTTTGCAATTCCGTCTGCGTGCCGAGAATGCACACCGAATCTACGAGAGAATTGTATTCAAAGAATATGAACCAGGCACAAATTTTTTAATATGAGAAAATAATAATAATGTAATCGTCGACTAGGTTTTAAGTATTCAGACAATAACTTAGGAAAACAGGTTTTAGATATTGAGACAATGATTTAATAAACTGGGCGTTATATATTCATACAATGATTTAACCTTAGTAACCTAGCCATTAAAAGTTTGTTCAGTAACCTAGGGACTGGTCCGTGCGCGCCAGTCCCTCACTAAAACTGTTACGTATAAAATCTGAACAAATTGACTTATCGATATTTTTTTCTTCATAAAAACGTTCATTTGTATTTACACATCCATTGGTAAGCGCCAAAGAATAATTATCCATTTAAAATAAAATTAACAAGCAAATAATAGAAACAAATAAATTTCTTAGGTTTTCTACTATTTGCGCAAAGCCATATCCCATACCCATCAATAAAATCCTTATACATAACATTTGCAAAAGTGAATAAAATTCAATGAAAATTTAACTGTGTATGGAAAAGAGTTTTTTTGTATAATCGTATTTATTTATATTGGAAATAGAGCAAAAAGCCAGCTTCCAAATCGGTTTAAAAATAAAATTATTAATATTTTTTCATGAGGACTGGTGCGCATGGACCAGTCCCTAGTTACTAGGGTAAGAGGTTATGTATTAAATATACGGCAATAATGCAAGAAACTACGTTTCAAATATTAGGTTTGTATATAGGTATAGTCATTTTTTTACCTTGGGAGTAGATATAGGCAGAACATTTCGTGTCAGACAAATTATGGCACAAATATAATCCGTTAGCGTATCTTTTACTTCTGAAGAATCGTGAAACCAGTCTTCCAAACCTTCTCTGAGGTACTCGCTTTTCACTGTCAAATCGTTGCATGGTTTCTGTGCTGAATCACATATCCAGTGACTGAAAGCACAGCCAAAAACTCCAAAAGAGAGCAATAGTTTAAATATTGTCAGCATAATAGTTACAGTGTCTACGCTTTTCTTAAAAGCTGAAAAAAATTATATCTATGCTATTAGTAGGTACTACCAACCACTTTTCAATCTGTGTTTCCATAATATTCTAATGCCAACCTAATTCTACTAAAAATCTGAATTTTCATATGTTTCATCTGCCCAATCCTCCTACTTTTGAAAAAATACATATATTTATATACCAGAAACTGTCACTTGTAAAACTAATTGATGTCAGCGAAAATAAATATCTCTACAACTGTATGCACATGTTGCACTTCACCATCTATAGCGTCGAATGCCAAATAACCAAGAAATCAAGCCCGAATCGATTCAATATCGGACTGTATCTAAATCGTTGCTTTGGCAGCGAATTCAAGAAATATACAAATATATAAACCATTCCATGTCATTATTATCGAATCCAAAATCTACCAAAATGTAACAAAACAACACTTGTAATTAGATATCGATTTTTTTACTGATTTTGTTCTGAAATATATAGGTCGGACGGGGTATCACTGCGCGTACCCTTTTTATGGGGTATCACACCCGCACCCCTTATAATTTTAAAACCACTTGTTTTGGCCTAAATCTAATTACACCGTCATTTCAAGCATCTTTTTTTCTCCCATGAACATCATGACGCACCATTATTCTAGAGCTAAGTTGCGATTAATCTGTGTTCTCAAAACGATCTAAAAAAAATTTGCGCTGGTGATTTTTAATTTCCGCAAACTTTCCAATAATTCTAGAACCGAGATATAAAGATTCATATTGTTTTAACATGTTACATTCATATCGTTTTAACATATTGTTTTAACATGAAATTTAACATGTCTGTACTACAGTTTAGATTTTGAAAACACAGTTTAAAGTTCGAATGAACGTCTACTTTAACTGAGAGTTACTTTGATATCAATCTCGAATGACATCAAACTATAACGTCAAGACTATACCTTTGGTTGTGATTGAATTGACTCTCATACTTCCTTCGTTTCAAATACCATTTATTCCATAACAGACTAAAAATGTATATAAGAAATTGTTTCTTTAATAAGATTAATAATAAATTGAATTTTTTTGCCGTTATATTTGTGCTGTAAATGCGAATCCAAAAAATATCCATTCATTTACCAGAAATCAATTATTATCAAGATAGCTAAATAAGAATCAGTTATGAGACTATTATTCATTTAGGATCAAGTGTAGTTTAAGGACCCCAGCTCAATATGAGGTCCTTAAAACACTGGGGTCCTTCAACTACACTAGGGGTATAGTTTGGAAATTTAGGGTCCTTAAAGTATTCTTATATTCTTATAATGATTTTTTTTCCATATGATGATTTATTTTATTTCCTTATAATGATTTTATTTCATTTAAAATGATTATTATATATTGATATGCTAGTTACGATTTCCTTATATTGGGTAATATTTTGATATTATTTCCCAATATTGCAATCGTTTTAATTAGATAGTTGTGTTTGCTAAGTAGAGGTAGAATTTCTTTTTGGAATTTTACTCTGTCCATGTTTTTGTTGCTTTAAACACCGTAGTAGAAAAATTATTTCTATTTGATTGCAGTCAAGAAATACACAACGCCATAGCATAGATTCATTCAAAAATTCACTGGGGTCCTAAAGCTACACTTGGTTAACACTGGGGTCATTAAACTACAATTGGGGTATAGTTTTGAAAATTTGGAGTACTGAAAGTACACTTGATCCTTCATTTAAACTATCCAACAATTTGAGCAACTGATTTTTTTTATAATACTGTGAAACTTTATTTGTTAGATAATTGTATTTATTTCCTGCCTTCTGTTTTTTCTTCCCCAGAGTGTGTATGAACAGCTGACACCTCAATTTTAACTCCATCTAGTGGCTCTCAATCTCACAACTCAGTCTGTTTTATCCCCCTAATCTTCCTCACCAACACAAATATACATGCAGGACATGTAATAAATGTGCTGATGATACTTCAAGGCGGGGAAAATGGTTACAATTTGAGGAAGGAAGAACAGGAAAAAAAATACTGAAGTGTAGCAACTTTTATCACATTGAATTGAAAATAACATGATTTAATGAAGGAAACATATATATATTATTTTATAGATAACTAACTAAAATAAAATTTTCCTAATTTCCAGTCATTTTCCAATCTTACAAATTGTACATTTTGTACCAGACTAATTTTAAACAATAAAAGAAACCTTTATAATAGTACCTTTATTTTAAATTAATAAACGGTGATCAAATCTCATATATACATTTTCTCTGACTGTTCTACTTGAGGAATATTCTTTAAAAGTATATAGTCAAATTTGTTGTCTTACTTATTTTTAATATCAATGATTCTAATAGCTACAAACATATTTAGCAACAAATATATAAGGCATGAAATGTCTCATATCTTCGCAATAATGATTCCAAGCCAGACTTATTGCTGGAAAATAATCTGTTATTACTCGGAAAATTTTTCTCACATGTTTTCTGAAAAAAAACGAGTATTTCAACAGTGAGATTTGAAGTGGATTAAACAATATTCGTAAAGTAATACTGAGATAAAAAAGGATTTTATAAAATACTAAATATTTCAATGAACTTGATGAAGAACATTGCCAACAAATATTTTGATGCAATAGAGTAAAGAATAATCGTTCCCTACTATTTTACCAATAATTATTTGACTTTACACAATACCTAGTTACAGTAATTACCGCATTGTTTCAATAGCTTATATATCTCTTTCATAATTTTATTATCCCCTCCATTGATATCGTAATACATTATTCACTCAATGAAGTTCACTCCATATTACTTCACTTACCAACTCCTTGTCTAGAATCTAGCACAATAATATCAGCAAATGATATTACGTTAATCAGGCGATGAATAATTGGTTGAATAAATAAGGAAAAAGAGATTATGAACGGAATGAATTTAAATTATCTGAATTGTATCATTCTTACCTTCAATTTCTTTGGAATGTTACTTTGTGGTCTACTATTTATTTCAAAAGCCTTTACGAATGCATTGAACGAAAAATATTTTAATTGTTTTCTTGATTTCCTTAATTAAATTTTATTCCAATTTATATGAATAATTATTCAATTTATTGTTCAGAATTTTCATTAACCTTTAAATAACGCTTTCATGCCAAATTTGAAAATACTGTTCTGATCAAAAAAAATATTACAAAAAATATATATTGCAGTTAAAAAACAATGTAATCGACTCCTTTCCTCTTGTTCTATATTTTCACCTAGGATATTATGATGTGTTTTTTAATCAGTTTTGAAATATAGTTGCCCTTAAAATATGAATAACAACTTATACTATATAAATTAGAAGTAACCTAATTATATGATATGCACGTTGACATTGCATTTATCTCCAACCGTTCCAAATGTTCTTCCTCCTTCATTCAGTTTTGCCTCCAGTCTGTAAATTAAAGACTTACAGCTACTCATTACAGGTAATTTGGAGGGAAATGGCTAACATTGTCTGGTGAGAATCACTCCGCGTTGAGGAAACAGTGTTACAAAATGCCAAGATTCAAAGGGTATGGAATTTGGGGTGATTAATTAATTTTATTGATATTTTAGGAAAAATTGAATGTAATTTACGCACATGATTTCTGAATGTTTAAAATATAGATCATACATTGACGGTGCAATGGAGGTATATTTACTGTGACTAAGCGTTATTGAAAAGTAAGAGGTTGGATGATCCTCTAGTTGATATGACTAAAGAAAACTTCCTAAATATTTGATAAACGTCCTTCATTTCCTTCTCGAAATAGTGTTTTTGTATCATAAAGATCGTGGGTTCATTATACACTTTTTAATAAAATTCTGCCGTTGCAGAGAAGAAATCTGGGAAAAAATATTTTCGTAATTTATCAAACATTATAGAATCAAACTGCAATATATTGGTAATAGTAAAACTAGTAGTGTCTTGTGTTAAAAAAGAATTTGTAGTTTGAAATGATTTTATAAAAGTGAAAGTACTTACAAATATATTGCGTAAAATAGTTTAGTTATTATGTTTTATAACTGAATAAATTTTTGAAAGTTTTGATTCTGTTAATTAAAAAATAATTCAGATATCATTAGATGAATTAAATTTATTCAACTTATAAAGTATTGAAGTACGGGCACTTTACTACTAATATCTATATTTTTTGGCTCAATTAATTAACGTTTTTTTCTTGTTCTATAAGAACTTGTAGACAGATTGAGAGGAGTGATTTTCATTTGGACTGATGATGCCTAACTAATCTAGCCAGCAGTTAAAAACTACATGCAAAGCAGTAACTACAGACATCCATTAGACTATTTCCACAGACATCCATTAGACTATTTCCACAGACATCCATTAGACTATTTCCACAGACATCCATTAGACTATTTCCACAGACATCCATCAGACTATTTCCACAGACATCCATCAGACTATTTCCACAGACATCCATTAGACTATTTCCACAGACATCCATTAGACTATTTCCACAGACATCCATTAGACTATTTCCACAGACATCCATTAGACTATTTCCACAGACATCCATTAGACTATTTCCACAGACATCCATTAGACTATTTCCACAGACATCCATTAGACTATTTCCATAATTCAATACAATTGGGAATATTCTAACAACTTCCATTAGATCTGGCTCATACAATTTTAGTAAAAATGAAGCAATTATAGAGGGAAATGATTTTGGATAGATTTACTATCATCTTTTATTGTTTATTAGGCATATAGAACCCTTACAAAGGAAACAGGGCCGGGGCCTCCCTGGCCCGATCAGTTTATTATATATACAAGATAAGGAAATACAGTTGGGGCTATATGGCCCGATTAAGCCTAGGGGCAACCAATATAAAAAAATTGTGTTTGCCTCGTGTTTAGAAGTTCTTCTCCAATGCTATGATTTAATTACCTACCACTCACTATATTTAACTAGAAACCAAACTGTGAACCATGTTATTCGGTAACAATTTCGGTTACTTGTGAATGTGACGTCTAAATATTCGGGAAATGTATTTCCTTATTTGAAGAAAGAGATAGTCATTGGCAAAAAGAAAACTATTTTCAGCGTATGTCATTTTTGAACTTAATGCCCTTTTTCTGCAACAGGAAAAATGTTATTACAGACATCCTTTCCCCTGTGTCAAAACAAGCAGAGAATTTACTGAATTTACAGTCATCGGAGCTAAGAATTGTATTATATAAGAATTTCCCTATATATTTAATACCCCCAGGCGCCTCCGTATACAACAATGGTACTCAAGAACAATCGAAAAATTTAGAAAATATCACTCTCTCTGCCTCATACTGATCGTTTATTTCAACTGATCCTAAAATATTTCAGACTCTGTAGAACAAATACTATAACCAATTAGGTTTAGAATAGATATTTTTTATCAAATGGTGAGAAGGTTGTCAATAAAGGAGTCATCACGTCCTACAATTATCTTTTCCATTCTTTATATTATAAGCACAATGTTATTCCTATGTAAGGGGAGGCTATCAACAAAACAAGTGGAATATAACCCTATAAGACTGTACTTCAATACATATACTATTCAATACACATATATGATATTGTCTTTTAAAGGGTTTCTGTTGATTAAATGTACTATTCGGTTTGCAGAACTGAATGTGCTGGGAATGAACAATAAATTTTTATTCTAACTCGATCATCTGTCATTTCCAATGTAAAATAAAAATTAAAATAATATAATTCATAGAGTCATCCGTAGTTATATTACAGTACATTAGACATCGATGTTAGTTGCATGAATATTATAGCTGCATAAAATGTATTTTTATTAGTATATTCGTTCTGAAGAAATGGAATTAAGATGATTATTAGATTATACTTATTACGTTTTCTTGTAATCTATATATATATTCACATGACCATCTCGTATCAAATTGAATTATATTCTTCTTATTTTTAAACTTGTTATTATCTTTTTGAACAAATAAAATTGGTTCCTCAATTTTAAACTTATATTATTTTGCCCTTTTTATACTCATTTCAAACAAACAATAAATTTTTTCTCCAATATTGAGAGCCTGATAGAATTTAATAAAATTTCAGAGCCTCAAAGTTTCAATGTCCTGATTTTTTATAAGTAAGTTTATTTTACATTATATAGTTAACAAAAATAGTCATGATAAATGTATTGAATTACTATGATAACACGCCATTGAAGAAACGAGAAACAATATAATTATCTTTTGTTTATTATTATAAGATATACAAATATTCAAAGAAATAGCTTCGAAACAACTATAGCCAAAAAATATATATAGAATTAATGATAACAATAATAAT
The DNA here is from genome assembly GCA_947561585.1 of Caprella mutica. Taxonomy (NCBI): domain Eukaryota; kingdom Metazoa; phylum Arthropoda; class Malacostraca; order Amphipoda; family Caprellidae; genus Caprella; species Caprella mutica. The sequence goes on along the minus strand of CANNZV010002670.1, from coordinate 79,139 downwards.
GAATATCTCATTGTATCTATAAATATTTTCAAAGCTTATCATATAATCATCCCAAAATTATATTTACTAAGTGGTAGATAATTCACAATACATTTTGAATGGAAATTAATATTCGAATTATATCATGAGATAATTTCCTCACCACCAAATTCATCAAGAGTAAGATCATCTCCATCATTTTTCTTATTGTCCCCATAATTTCTAATGCAAGTACCCATTGCACTCGCAAAGTGTCCATCAGGATATAATGATGGTAATTCATCTAAAATTGTCAGCCTACAATAACGCTCATGTTTCTTTGAGACGATTGACGCAATAGGTTTGCGTAATAATGTTACTGGTCTCATAAATCCAGAGTACTCGACTAGTAGGTTTTAGCATAGATCATGGATGGACAATCGGATATATGTTAAGGTCAGATTGTTTCATGTAAATGTAAGTGCTGCTCAACTCAGACACTCATAGTATTTGGAAAGTGGGAAGGCATTACTCCATGTTAATCAGAATGTTGTAAAGTATAGACTGGTTGATGAGTAATGTTATTGAATACTGTACGAATACTGTTTTGTTCCACTATCATGGTGATTCTGCATTGCCAATATGATATATTTTTAAGAAAAATGTGATATTCATCACAGTGAAACATATCATGCAAAAGAAGAAAGACATTAATTTAATAATGAGATTATTATTTTGTGTTAGGTGTTAAAATCCATGTGAAGGAGGTCGGACAAAGTTAAATATTTCAGAAAAGATCATTTTCTTTTTTATATCACCCTTACAATATAAAAATAGCGAAAGACTACCAAGAATTGGTACATAATTTTGTTCAGAAAATGGAGAGAGAGATTAACTTTTTTGCAGGATATAATTATCTGAAGTTTCTATTGTATTGCCACTCGGTGATGGAAAGTTAGGAAGTAAATTGGGGAATATTTTCTCCTTTTATATATTTATGTTGAAGGTTATATTTCTTTTGATGATTAGTTTTGTGACGTCCATTCCATCACACATTTATTTATCTTGTTGATTTAATAATGGAAATAAAGGATACTCATTCAAGGTTTTAGACGATTAGCTACATGATAAAGCAATATTATTAAATAGAGAAAATCATTTAAAACATTCAAATATATACAAAGAATGCCCTCATTAATAATCCTACTTCTACTGTGTCCAGGATGGTCGAGTGGTTAGTGTTGCAAGCAGAAGTCAACATGGTGCTGGTTCGAGACCTGGCAACATCACTTCATTTCTTTCTCCATTTCTTTTCATTTAATTTGTATATAACAATATGTATCATTCAACTAATTCATGTAAAGTCAAACCTACATCTACAAATGCAGTATATGCTAGGAAATGATAATTTTGGTATTCTTCTATGGTTATGGGTGAAATTATCTGATAGTATAGGAGATTCCCCCCTTTAATTATAGGAGTGAACATGGTAGAAAACTTGGACATAAGCATCCCCAATTTTCTTCTATGATTATGGTAGAAAGACTCCTTTAATATCCCAAAATCTTCCATGATTATGGGTGAAATCATCTGATAGTATAGGAGATTCCCCCCTTTAATTATAGGAGTGAACATGGTAGAAAAGTTGGACATAAGCACCCCCAATTCTCTTCTATGATTATGGTAGAAAGGCTCCTTTAATCTCCCAAAATCTTCTATGTCCCCCCTATAATTTTCTCCTTGGGTAATTAGAACGAATTTAGAATGAAAAAGTCAACATTTCTAACTCTGTTCATCAGTAAAATTGAAGGTGTTTCGCATATAGAAATACAAGATAAATTGAAGAAAAGGCGACAAATTCCTAATTTTATTTAATGCAGAATGTGTATTTAGATATTGAGGATATATTGAATTTGATTGAAATAATATATTGTAATTATGATCAAAAATATTCAAATTTTCTCTAACCGTTAAACATCAACAAATAAACAACCTGTAAAATCTGAAAATGCTCCCAATCAAAGAGGTAGTTAGATGTCTCATTATTATGAAATAAAGTTCGTATTCATTATTATATTAAACTGATAGAACGAAAATATATATTCTTGAAGATGATTTCTTTTTACCAAACTTCCCTTTTTTTACTATTCCTCAGTTGCATTCTCAATAACTTCCTAAAGCAAATAATTACAAAGTTTTGCCATTGTGAAATCTTCAGGAATTTCTTTTAATGAAAAGGAATATAGGTAATTAGAAGTTTTATATTCTATATAATGGAGTTATTTTGATATCGTCAGAGATAAATTTGGTGGTGGTTTTTGTTTGGTGTGAGGAATAAGTTTGAATTTTTTTCTCGTCGCCATCTTGGAAGTCAAGAAACAAAAATGTTAACTGCAGTTGATAAATTGTACTGTCACAATATATAGGTAACGTACTTGGAAAGTTAGCGATTTACTTAGCTCATGAAGTTGTGTGGCATTTCGAAACTTCTGATTGATTAATATTTAATCTAAATAATTGAAAATGAAAATTTAATTACCGTTTAAATCACTTGAAGAAATAGAAATTAGATGATATAGATTATTTTTTGGTTATCAACAGTTTTGAATATTTGATTTAGCAATTTAGGAAAAGTGTTTTGGTATAATATTCATATAATTAACATACGTTAATATTAAGTGTAACATTTCAAAGATGCAATTCTATTCTTTACTATAGTTTATCCAATTGAAATATTGAATAGAGTGTTTGCCTTTGAAGTTGAAAATGAATTAATTTCACCATCTATTCACTTACCAATTATCTGTTCTTTAGATGAGACTATAAAGGGAAGAGTTTGAAGTTAATAAATGAGAAAAATGCGAAATAATTAGAACACAGTCCTGTAATAAGAAGGAAAAAGAGTAATGGAAAACAGACTATAGGAGCTTTCTATCATTGTAATCAATTTCTTTACTCGCATTGGATAAAATATCTACCTACCACTAACACCTTTTACATACACTTAATTTCGCCTCATTTCTTCAAGAGTAAGGATCATAATTATTGGAAGAAAGAAAGAACTAAATTTCGAATAAATCAGACCACTTATTTGTCCTTCAACTTTATAGTTGACATATTTAGAAGTACGCTTCATATTTAGAAGTATGCTTATGGTATAATTAAGAATATCACCACATCGAACGATATTTGTTTTCAACCTACACAGGATCACAATAGTAAGTGATTATTCGCAGATGACAACAGTCGACAAGAGATATTAGTTGTGTATTTTCCTAATTTGCTTTTATTGTAGATATATAATTTGGTGGCTGTAAAGTGTAAATAAAGGACACCAGAAAATTATACTAACTTCCTGCCGAGAACTTGAAAACTTTCAACTTTTCTGTTCGTTATCATTCTTTCAATTCCTGGTATAACAAAACTTTACGCTTTAAGAAGGATCATCTTCTAAAAAAGTAGAGCACATTGCGTTCAATAAATAAATTTGAATAATAAATTTATTATTTATTTATTTATTATTTATTTAAACACAAGTAGAAAAAAAATAGAAAAACTGTAAATCCATTTTGGTGAAATAATACTATTGCCTTTAGGTTTTATCAAGCTTCATTCAGGTACTGTTTGCTACAAACATTCCCTATTCCTTTATGGTAAATTGCTGCAATTGCTGGCAAGCTCAATCAAGCTTCATTCAGGTATTGTTTGGTGTCTTTGCATTGTCAGTTCGTGAAGTCATTCACTTTGAAAGACTTCCGGAAAACACAATTGGAGAGAGTCCACACTCAGGAAATTGGGAGCTGTTCCTTTTTGGAGAAAATTTAATTAGCCAGATATAACGTTAAGGGGATCAATTCCTGCCTCTATACATTTTTCTGTAGGACCAACCCCAATTGAGTCTATAAATTATTCGTGGGGGAACAGGTTTTTTCGGCCCCACGGGGGAGTGGTGCCCCAAAATGAAAAATAAACAGGACCAACTTCAAAGATTTGAAACATTCTACACATTATGTCAAATTCTCAGCTCAATCGGACTAGTATTGTTGGTAGCTAACAAAAACAGGAGACGATCTCCTTAACTGCCATGGAAGAAAAGTTGCGAAACATTGTGATTGTCAGTCAGTGGTCCCACTGTAAATTATTAATTAAACTCATAAAAGAAATTAATATAAAGAAATATAATTTTTATCTAATCAAAGCGAAAATTATGTAAATCCATTTTTTCAAATCTGATTTTCCAGTTATATAACAGCAATAAACTAATAAAAAAGGTAAAATATAATTGATTTCTTCGTTACTATTACATTATGTATCTTCTTTATTTTTTTATGAATATTGATGTAATTAAAGTTATTTCATGTACATTGAAAAAGACTCCCATGCAAATTCAAATCGATATTCCCATTCTAAAACTCATTTCTGGCTTCACTGATGCAAAAAAAAACGGTTACTTATCTCTATGTTTTTACTCTGTTCCGAAACACTTCCCCCTAAATCATTCTTCTGTCTGATAGAACTTTTAAATGTTCATCTCTTGCCTGCAGCTTCGGTTTGTTGGAGAACTAAAAGAGGAAATGATTGAGGTTCGATTGTTCGGTAAATGAAAAAAGACATAACTTCCGTAACTCATTTTCATTAAAAGTATTTGAAAAGGAATTGGTCCTAACACTTAACAACAAGTTACGGTACATTACATTGCTTATCTGATTTTAAGTGTATAGAATGTTTTCACTTTTAATGGAAAGATAAAGTTTTTTTAAATATATAAAAAGAAAGAGAGATATATATGTATTCACAGACACTATGGCTTATTTGAATTAAGTCATACTAACATATAATCAGTTATTCTAGCTACCATCTAACGAAAATCAATATGGAGGTATTTAAGTAGTTTAAGACCAACCGATTCAGTTCAGTTCTCTCCAATAATCTCCCTCTAACCTCATCATTGTCTGATCATCGCTCATTGAGTTGCAATCAAATTATTTCCAGGTGAAAAGTTCTCCCGTGTCGCAGGCCTCAGGAATACCAGAAAATGTTGGGAAAGGGAGAGAGAGATTTTGTGAAAAATTGTCTTCAGTAAAGAGCAGTAATGGATGGATTTTTATCTGATCAACTTGTACATGATAAATTTAATTGACTTTCAAGACTTCAAAGAAGAAAATTTCATCATGTCCTGTTATAACTGAAAACTGTTACCCAAATTAGAAATATGTTAAGTTGTTTCCAATGAATATTGAATCTACTAAATGTCTGTAAATTGGTAATCATGATCATCCTTTTGTGTAATATGTTGGGGAGTCGAGAGGAGGTGAAAAACTTTAATATTTCTCGATGAATAGTGATTATTTAAAAATACTAGAGAAATATTGAACAGACAGTTATGTTTTATAGATTTGGAGTTCATTGCAACGATTAATTATTGTTTTAACCCTATATTATCAATAAATCAATTGAACGATAGATCAACTTCGATGATATATCAGAATCTATCTGAAACCTTATCTCTGTGTATCATACCATATTTAAAGACTTCTCATGATATAACTTATCTTCAAAATTCTGTAATGCCATAAGACAAAATCCATACATCCACAACTGTAAATAATAGCTAAATATTGACTGATGAAGTCAGTTCAATTTTCAAAGAACAGAGAAACAAGGATCGAATTATTAGCCATTTTTCGAAAATATCTAACCGAGTGGTGAGATATTTTCTACGACGAAATGAACCAATCTGCAGCAAACCTGATAAGATGGGGACATGAAAATTCAGTTTATCCAGGATCATTTTCTTGTGAAATACAGACTTGCTTTGTCAGTGAGTTGATTTCCTATCAAAGGAGATACTGCCTCTTTTCTCATCTCATTCTGTGAGTTATTGAACATCATGAAGAAACTGAAAATTGATGTTGTACCTAAATTGAAATCCGGAGCTGCTAGGATGAATCTTTGGTTATCATGTAGAAAAGTACATTCCCCTTGTAAATTGTGATACCATGATTTCATGATAGTGTAATTAATTGTAAAACATTGAATTTATCTTATCTGGAACTTTTTCAATTAAATGAACAAAACTAACTTTAACTGCATTTTGAAATGGTGTAAGAGTGCAGAAGAGATTTCAATTTTGTTTAAGTAAAATTCCTGAATATCGATTCAAATTGGTGACGGATACAAATTGGTAACGGATTAATAACTCATCGTCCACATTTAGAATATATTATAAAAAAAAACTAATTTATTTCTTCCCCTTTAGGGCATTACATCTCTCATAATAGATTTATTTATACATTCTGATCATACACATGAGTTCCGAAGATCAGAAAAGACTAGTATTTAAAATACTTCACTCTGATGGTTACTTTTGTTACGAAAAGGTTAGGCAGAAACCACTATTCGATATTTAGTTCATTCTGAAATAATTTTTTAATGATCCGTATAGTGAATTATGTGGGAAAGTAATTTCGATTCACTCGACCACTTTTTGAATATAGTTTATTTAAATGTATACCACTATATATTATACATAACCCAGTCTTTTGATTCAAAAAATTAATAAATAGTACATGACATATAGATGTTGGATAATATATGAATAAAGAACAGTGTAAAGTCAATGGTCCAATAATTATTGTATTTGCATTTCAAAATCTTCCATTGCACTCGTTCATTTATTCAGATAGTTGTCGAACCAGTCAAAGGTATTCGAATTTAACTTCAGTCGAGAATTTGGGCGTCAAATCGAAACCATACGAAGAGTTCCTCAATGTTGACTTCGTCAATAGATTGACGCCTATATATTCTAAACTATTTGGATAAGTTCAAAATATTTTAATTTTTATCACTATTTTAATTCATTTCAATTTTCTTATCCCTCTACGAAAAGTATTTGCCAGTTGTGAAACTGTAAGTGTGGGAGATTGAACAGTATAGGTACATTTTATTGCTTCAATTGCATTTCTTAATTTGTAAGATAAGTTTAATCTTTAATTGTCTTTTCAAAATGATCAAATTTATATATATGATAAAATAGTGTACGAATATCATTTAAATGATAAATTCAACATCACAAGAACAATTGGAATTCAAATAAATAGTATATTATTTGTTGAGAAATTATTAAAACTTTTTTAATTAAATTATTTTTTATTTACTCGCGTGGTTACTTATAAATTCATCACTCAAATATAGTTCCTTTTGCTTAAAAAAGAGATATCATCTTTTCCCAGTTCCCAACATTCAATATTATGAATTGGGAGGAGATTTCTTCCCTGCAATTGGTAAATGTTTGCAGATTGAAATCTCTTGGACTGAAGCCAAAGATAAATTTGAACTCCTGTCTTGTAAGATAATAATTCTCATCCAACGGTTCGTGAACAAACAAATTGATATTTTGTATTTGAATGGCAATGTCGGTGGGAATTATTTAGATTCTATATATAATTATGAAGTAAATGGTATGTAATCTTCGGAGTAATAGAAGTAATTAGCTTTTCCGGGCCGTAACATTCCTTAATATTTAGTAGTAGGTACTATTAGATGTACTGTTGGATCCCGACCACCAGATATAAAAAGTAAGGGAATGTTATGTCCAAATATATAAGTAAAAATATTGTAATATAATTTAATGTTTCTGCAATGATTAGTTTATATAACAAATTAAGATTTCAATGAACAAGTATCAAATTAGTTCAGAAAGTTGTATCAAAAATAAAAATTCTTGATTTTTTATAAAACAAGAAAATATCCAATATTTACTAACAACAGTGTTTGGAATTCCACAATAGAGTCTTACACCTTTGAATATAGTTTTTATATCATTATTCGCCTGCTACAACCCCCCCCCCCCCTTCTCTTTCAAATATACCAATATTTCAGGCTATATTATTACAACAGTACTACTGAATATTAATAAGCCACTCAAACATTCTAAGAGCTGCCATCATATGGAGTGGTGTCAGATTGCACAATTGAGAGAATGGGAGTTGGGGAAAAGTGCCAAAGTGTTGGACATGCTGGAAACATGTTTGAAATTTTTTGAACGAGGTAGAAGAATAATGATATATTGTTGAATTACTATTTTAAATCCATCTCTTTCAATAGCTCTATAAAATGGTACTACAAACGTTACAATGCTGCTTTGAAGGTATGTCAAAATCATATTTTTCATTGCTTCAAAAAAATTCAGAAGTAATTTATTGTAAATTTAAAATACTTAAAATCTATTGTCTTTCATCTGATATTCACGGTACCAATACCCATGAAGACATTTTCATTTCAAGTTATGATATTTCATATTAATCGTAATCAACAAAGATAAACTATCTATCGAATATAATTTTTTATTTCGGTAGTGTTAAAATACTGGTGAACTGAAAATCAAATAAAAATCGTCACCATTTTATACCAAATTTAGATGGAGAATGATACTCTGCAGTATATAAATTCTGAAATGTCCAATCTTCTATTTCTGGCAGAGTCTCATATATCAAACGATTTATGATAGCCAGACGCAAGAGATATGCTATGAAACTAAACATGTATGTAGTATTAATTCAAAAAGTAAATTTTTTTTTCTGACTTCACCAATTACTAAATGGGGAAAAATATCACAAATTTTCATATCTATCTCCTCCACTAATTCATTTTTATTAGTGGAATAGCTTTCAAAAACAATTTAATTAAAGTGATGTTACGATCTTTTGAGGCCTCTACATCTGTTAAATATCATAAATAATATCTATGCTTGCTCAGGTTAGATATTATTTTTGAGATAGATAAAGTTTTCTTCTTCAAAGACGTTTTCTGTGGATATGATTTGCTACTTTCATTTTGATGCAGTATTTGGAAATTATCGTTATAGGTTACATAGATCAATTTTTCTTAAATGTTCACATTGGTGCATAATTTTTTTCAACGCCCACATCCTGAGTACTGTGAGTGTCTAAATACAGCAACAGCTGTTTACCACTCCTTTTACAAAGTAAATTTTCCTACCTGTATTCCAGAAAACCGAAATCCAGTAAATCATAATCGGGTTCTGCGAACCATTCGTCTCAACTTTGGCGAAAAGTTTGAAGATTGGCATGTGCCTATAAACGGTGATTTAGGATCTCGTGTTGCATTGCGCTTCCAGCGATCAATTTGTGGGTAACTTCCTAACTCAAAATTATCGCTGCTGAGAAAAGTGGTAGATTGGAGACTTCTGAGAAATTTGAGTGAGTTCATTGCTGTCTCAATGGAGAGTGAATTGAGTGAAGAATTTTTTTTTTGTTTGTTTAAAAAGACAATATTTTTCCATTTAAAACATGAATTTGGGGGTCGATGTATGAGATTAATTTTAGTTAGATACTATTAATACACAAGTGGGTTTTCTTGCAAAGGTCACTATATGTAGTAAAACAGTGTAGTAATGAAAATTGAATATTATAATCAAAACCATCACTCAAATTGTTTCCCTTCTCGATTTGAATAGCTTTAGAGTCTGCTACTTAAACTTATACAAAAGCCTATTCCAAATGTCACCAGCCAACTTTTTTGACACACCATGTAAATAAAAATTGTTATATATGTAATAATATCATATATAGCTCTTTATTCAGAACTATGTATAATATACAGTGACGAGACTTTACTTCATCATTAAACCAACATTTCAGTTAAATTCCACACACCAGCGTTCCAGATGAATGTTTTAACTGGAATACAATCGAGTTATGAGCCCAGAGAGTTTGCAGTGGCAGCAATCAATTCCCAATAAGGACATTCCCAGTGGGTTTTAGTCCTGATTTGATTATCGTTAATCTATCCTAAGAGTTGGACAGTGTATCAAATGTCTCCTGAATGATGAAAACATTCCTCGACTGCAAGGAGAGTTGAAAGAGAATGGGAGGGATAGAGAAGTGTCTTTTATCTAGTTGAATGTAACATTTCTTTATTAAATCATTCAATTTCAATGATTCAATATTTAAATTTGATCAAATATTCAATTCATTTCATTTTTTTACTAATCATAATAAAATTAGTTTTCAAAAAAAACTTCTTGAACAATAACTAATAACACAATAACACACCACAATAATAGTTTTCACTTTCAATTTCATTCTCTTAATACCAATTTCTCACTACTATTTCCATTCTTCTTCACATCATCGCAAGTCACATGTAACTCCCCTGACAATGTATCTCTGTTTCTTTTCTTTGTAATCTTCTCAGCATATTAAGGGAGGCAGAGTGGTAGACAAACAGTCATCATTGTCAGTCTCTGCCAGTCTGTGTTTCTTCTTTGTGGATTTTAGTTTCAGTTATTCTTTGTATAAAATATTTGTAAATGGAAATGAAAATGGAAGATCTCTAATGACGCATTAAATACAGCCAGGCTAAACAGATTTTACTTTATGTGTTAGTAGATTGAAGATGAAACTGTATTAAACTTCAAATTTTATCACTATATTTCTTAGTTCTCCAGTACATCTCACTTTTTCAAATACCAGAGAATCGGAATCCCAAACTGAAATGTAAAAGATTAAAAAACATTTAAATGGGGAACACAAATACATTTCGTATTTCTGTAGTGGAATAAAAGGAAGAAAGAGAATAGAAATTTTCCAAACACTGAATTATTTTCCCTCAGCTCGTTTGAAATTAATCGGATGGAAATTCAAACCACCAACAGGATATTGAACATCAATTTACTAGGCTTAGTCTTATGAAGGTTAAAGTCACTGTATATGAACCAAGGGGAAATAGGCAAAAAAATTGAAATAATTTGAGTGAACTTTTTACAGAATACATTTATTGATACTATACAGATAAAAATGACCTATTTGGATTAAATAATTAAAAGTTGAATAAGTTTTTGCCTCATAAAACTAATAGAAAAGTTTGGCTAAAATGCCAACATCATGTTGAATAACCTGAGAGCTCTTTGAAATTAATAACAATTTCTATTGCTTAGTGATTCTATTAACATTTCATATAATCAACAATACGAGAAATTAACATAAATATAAAAACCGCGTATCAAATTAACTCAAAAATCTCTGGATATAATTTAAAGAATTTAAAATCCGGTGGAAAATTGTGTTGAAAAAATGAATAAATGTATAATATATTAAACATTTATTAATTCAAATATAGAAAAGATATGCAAATTGTTCAAGACGATTTGTCCCTTTCAAAGAATTGTCCAGACACGATAAAATTGGGATGTTGATATTGATGATTGTACAGGATTCTCTGCAAATCATTGATGTCCCAACTATAATTTCCTCCTTAATATTTAATTGAAAATAATTTGTTGTGAAGGTCAATATGCTATGTTTATTTCATAGTATTCCTGATTAAATAATTTTCTAGTTTTTGTCTTTCCCGCAGTCAGTTATACCATTTGAACATTATATTAATTAACCAAAAACTACTTTTGAAAAACATTTCTATATTTTTTTATCAATCCTACTGTTTATCATGGAATCACTTTCTTTTCAGTAGAATATAATTTTAACTATTTTAGTTTAGTACTCTAGGTAGTTTAGGTCAGTCATTGCAAAGTTAAATTTAGAATAGCCATCTTGTATAAAATGCTAACATGAAGTATTTTTTATCACTATTAGAATTCCATTAGTTAGTGTGAAAATTATTAGATGTATATCGGGCTTAGCCAAACTATATTTCTTGTGATCTAAATTTTATATTTAACATATATTTTTGCATTTCTATATAATTGCTAGTTTCTAAATGTTTGAAAGTTTAAGTTTGAGGTAACTGAGCCTATTGTCCTTCAAGCTGCCCAAATTAGTAAATCTTTAAACTTTGTTGCCTCTGCTAGTAATTAGTGTTAACTGTTACATTATTGTTCTACTGCTTTTTCAATCTTCGCTTTATTAATGTTTTCAATTAATTACTATATCTTTTTTCGAATTTAGAGACCTTAATCTTTGCTAATTTAAAAAACTAAATCCTTACAAATTAAAAACCTAATTCTCAGTGAATTTAATAACTAATACAAATTTACTGTTCAAATATTTTAGGGTTTTTAACAAAGTGGCATTTTTGTATTTATATCGAGAAAAAGATTTTGATGTTAGGTTTTTCCTCTTTACAGGGACGTTGATAATTTGTGGAATAAAGCTGTAACATCTCTCAAGAGTATCTTTATCCTTCCGTAACATTTGTAATGAAATTAACACAGAGAATCTATTAGCAATAATTTTTAACCTTTCTCAAATAGAAATGTAATAACATTTTTCCCTATCAATATAGTATTTAGTTATATCTATTATCTACCACTTAGCGTTCTCTGAGAATTTCACCATCTGCTAATATTTTCTTATTATATTAATATTCACATAGGATTGAATATCAAAGAGAAAGAAATAGTAAATCATTGAATGTACTTCATGATAATTCAATCGGTACATTAGACCCACATTGCAGTTAACATTTTCTAAATAGGCAATTGGAAACTAAATATAGTAAAGACTCTGAGAGCTACATTGTCCCTTTTCTTACGAATGTTAGATAGACTGTTTACTCTATGATGTCTTCAACTTTTATTGTTTTAAATTAATTAAATTGAATCTCTCCACAAACCACTCCCCAACTTCAAAGCAAGTATTAATTTAATTAACAACAAGAGTTAAAATTTGTCTCTGGAACTACAAGCTCCTATTTGTACTTTGAGAGATGGAAATTAATGCAGTAATTGACGTGAAAATAAATAATAATTGTTAGTTATGAAGAAGAGATTATTGACGCAGAATAACAATGGAAATGAATTAATTAATACAAATTGATCAAAAGTTAATATTTATATTTGCTACTGAGATCACGAACCATTATTTTATGATTAATTATAAATTTAGAGCTAGGTTGGTATCAATGATTAAGTGGATCATTGAAATAACAATAATTATATTTTAAGATATTTATTTTAAGTTAAATAACCTGCAATCATCTCAAAGTGATGATATTGTAATACTTATTTCATGTCTACAATAAAAAAACTTCAATTACTCAAATATTTTATAACATCAAACTATGAAAAATTCTTTGCTTTACTCTTAATATTCCAGAAATGAAAATATTTTTTAACAATTTCAAAACAGATATTTTATGCTCTTTCACTCTGAGTTCATTTTTGTCAGAAGGTTGTTTGCATCTCATTTCGGTATTATCCTTGTTTAACCAATGAACATTTATTTTCGAAATGGGGTATGTACTCATCACTTAATACTTACTCAATTCATGTCACTGAACTGAAAATATAGCATGTTCAAATTTATCTATCCATCATTTATTATTTTCTAGTGTTCTTTAACCCATTTTCCTACTTTAAATCAGCAAATTTCGAGCTTAAAGTCAATATATTTTCAAATTAGTATCAGCTGTTTTTACTATCTGTCATCTACAATTTTAACAAAACATCTGATACCTTTTTTTCAATGTATAATCTGCTATTTTTCCACTTATTTGATTTGTTTTCATGTATCATCTGTTATTCTACTCTATCCAGCATCTGCTATTTTTCGTATCCTGCATCTGCTATTTTACCCTATCCAGCATCTATTATTTTTCCTATCCAGCATCAGCTATTTTACTCTATCCAGCATTTGTTATTTTACCATATCCAGCATCTGTTATTTTTCCTATCCAGCATCTGTTATTTTTCCTATCCAGCATCTGTTATTTTCCCTATCCAACATCTGTTATTTTTCCTATACAGCATCTGTTATTTTTCCTATCCAGCATCTGTTATTTTCCCTATCCAGCATCTGTTATTTTTCCTATCCAGCATCTGTTATTTTTCCTATCCAGCATCTGTTATTTTCCCTATCTAGCATACGCTATTTTTCAAATCTTTCATCTATGGTTTTTTCTATCTAACATCTACATTTATTCTTTTCTAACATCTTCTTTATTTCGGTAAGATGTTTCTTCTAAGATTGATTGTTGTTCAGGTTTTCTAAAACATTCTCTCCTCATTAATATCTGACAAAATATTCTACAACCTTCATGTTACAAGCACAAATTTTGGCACACTTACGCAGTTTAATAGACTGACGGATTTTGATGGACTGACGGATTTTATTAGTTATGAAAATGTACACAAGTGAATTAGGAATTATAATTCAATAATATAACTTCAATAGATTTTTGTTACTGCAAAGTTTTTTTTTTAATCAAGATAATTTTCCCTCTAATATTACTATGAAACTGTATTTCTAAATTAATTTCTTTTCTGAACCTGATCATCAAAGATCTCCAATAATTTCTTTTCCGAATCATCGAAGCAAATAATTTAAATCAAGGAAACTGAAAATATAATATTCCTGTAACCGATTTATTTTCACGTCGAAGAATATTGACCTATTTATCTTTAGGGAATGATATTAAATTGATACGATTTTTCATTCAAATCTTAACAATGTAATGTGATTACTAATCATTTATTTAATTTTGATGAATATAAATGCTCAATGCACAGTTGCACAGTGCACACATCTACCAGTACTACTTTCTCTCCATTTCCCTCTTTGTGTATGCAGTTTCTCGCTCTGTTGGACAATACATTTTCCTCCTTGTGATTATTACACCAAATAAAGACTGCAATAACAATAAACTCTGACATGACAATATTAGTAGTGACTGTCTTGAGATAATGTTCCTAGGGGAGTTTTTCCATTCTAACAACTTATATTTATAAGTATCATCTAACTAAATTTTCCAATTTAACCACTGCTTGGTAGCAGCAATAGTTTTTTTTCAGAACTCCACCACCATAAATATCCTTCACTTCTCGTGGAAATACTTCAAGTTCAAATTCAATATAATGCTTAAATCTTTTATAATTTTATTACCAATAATAGCAACATCAAAGTACAAGAACGGGAATTAAAAAAATATGAATGTTTAATTTATATTTAATGATTGATACATAATTTTCTAAAGTACGATGATTGAATATTCAAAATTTATAATATCTATGAATAGCTTATTGACCTAGTGTGAATGATAATTTGAATGGAAGATAATTTGATAATTTGAATGGAAAATGATTTGATAATTTGAATGGAAGATAATTTGATAATTTGAATGGAAGATAATTTGATAATTTGAATGGAAAATGATTTGATAATTTGAATGGAAGATAATTTGATAATTTGAATGGAAAATGATTTGATAATTTGAATGGAAGATAATTTGATAATTTGAATGGAAGATAATTTGATAATTTGAATGGAAAATGATTTGATAATTTGATTGGAAGATAATTTGATAATTTGAATGGAAAATATTTTGATTATTTGAATGGAAAATGATTTGATAATTTGAATGGAAAATAATTTGATAATTTGAATGGAAAATGATTGGATAATTTGAATGGAAAATGTTTTGATAATTTGAATGGAAAATGATTTGATAATTTGAATGGAAAATAATTTGATAATTTGAATCGAAAATAATTTGATAATTTGAATGGAAGATAATTTGATAATTTGAATGGAAAATATTTTGATAATTTGAATGGAAAATGATTTGATAATTTGAATGGAAAATAATTTGATAATTTGAATGGAAAATGATTGGATAATTTAAATGGAAGATAATTTGATAATTTGAATGGAAAATGATATGATAATTTGAATGGAAAATGATTTGATAATTTGAATGGAAAATAATTTGATAATTTGAATGGAAGATAATTTGATAATTTGAATGGAAGATAATTTGATAATTTGAATGGAAAATGATTTGATAATTTGAATGGAAGATAATTTGATAATTTGAATGGAAGATAATTTGATAATTTGAATGGAAAATATTTTGATAATTTGAATGGAAAATGATTTGATAATTTGAATGGAAAATAATTTGATAATTTGAATGGAAAATGATTGGATAATTTGAATGGAAGATAATTTGATAATTTGAATGGAAAATGATATGATAATTTGAATGGAAAATGATTTGATAATTTGAATGAAAAATAATTTGATAATTTGAATGGAAGATAATTTGATAATTTGAATGGAAGATAATTTGATAATTTGAATGGAAAATGATTTGATAATTTGAATGGAAGATAATTTGATAATTTGAATGGAAGATAATTTGATAATTTGAATGGAAAATATTTTGATAATTTGAATGGAAAATGATTTGATAATTTGAATGGAAAATAATTTGATAATTTGAATGGAAAATGATTGGATAATTTGAATGGAAGATAATTTGATAATTTGAATGGAAAATGATATGATAATTTGAATGGAAAATGATTTGATAATTTGAATGAAAAATAATTTGATAATTTGAATGGAAAATATTTTGATAATTTGAATGGAAAATGATTTGATAATTTGAATGGAAAATAATTTGATAATTTGAATGGAAAATGATTGGATAATTTGAATGGAAGATAATTTGATAATTTGAATGGAAAATGATATGATAATTTGAATGGAAAATGATTTGATAATTTGAATGAAAAATAATTTGATAATTTGAATGGAAGATAATTTGATAATTTGAATGGAAGATAATTTGATAATTTGAATGGAAGATAATTTGATAATTTGAATGGAAGATAATTTGATAATTTGAATGGAAGATAATTTTTCTATCAAATGAATTATTTCCGTGATTCGAAAAGAAGCCAAAATATTATAATGATTTGGGAAGTTAATTCATATTTGAAATATATTCAGGGTAATATATATCTTTTGGATATCGTTCTATATATTTGATGAAGATGTATAAATTTATCTTCATAAAATATCATTTTTATTCATCATATTTTTTTTATTGAATGTGGGATGTTTAATTTCCTTCTATCCTTTTTATTCACAAATAAAGTTTGGCCTACAAAATAACATGTCCCCAATTTTATTTGCAGCATCTAAATAACTTCATTATACACAAATTTGAAGTTCAAATTACTGACATTGAGTTTCATTAAAGAAATCCAAGAAGAATTCACAATGGGTGAAGTTTGTAATAATTATTTCAGGGAAGTTACGGAGATGACACTCGAGATTGTCTCAAAATCGTAAGTTTGTTGTAAAAGGAATACTTTTGTACGCTTATTTATATACTATTAATTGGCTTAAATGGAAGGATTTTCCTTTATTTAACTAAGTTATGAACATTTCATATTTATAATTAAATTCAGAATTAGTCAGTATTTTCGTTCATATGTCTAAATTAAAAAGAGAAACGGATAGAAAATGATGAATTATTGAAATGCATTGTATCTGATAATTGAAATTATACTGATACATTTTCCAATATTGTTAGAAAAAGTGATTGAATTATTTCCAAATATATCCAGCAACAAAATAACTAAAGCTCCAGTTATTTAACCCCCCCCCCCCAGCACCTAAAGCTCTCTGTTGTTTCTCCTGAACGCTAAGTGAGTTAAATACTCAGGACTTTAACTCAATTTTGGTTGTCTCCTCGATAACAAAATGGTTTGGAAATTCTCCTTTTTGGTTCCCAGGGCATTATTTCTTCAGGGAGAACCACACTGACTTTCTTATTAGCAGCTAACCGGGGAAAACTGAAGTTAAGTGTCTTGTCTTTGAATATATTGATAGTTTCAGTTTCTAGTATATATCAGTTTAATAGAATACCATAATGATTGCTTTTTTCATGGGGCCTAGTCTTACTGATTTTCGTATATATTGAGTATTACTTTTGTTGTATTTTAATTGTTATTTTTCCCTGAATGCAAAGATCAGGGATGCCCTGGCACTGGTTCTACTCTGTAAAAAGAAGATATTTGTTAATAAATATATAAAAAATATCATAATTATAATAAAATCTGTACCTGTTAAGCTTATAATATTAATCAAGAGTTAATGATGGAAATCCTCAATCTAATGACTCGTGCATTGTGGTAAGTTTTCCACAATATTTGGCGTAGCAGTTAAACCAGGTGAGTGGTGATTAATAAGTAATATAAATGTTATATCTTTTAAATCTACAGATATTGTTAAGATAAATTGATTGACTAAATATCGCCATCGAGCTTACAGGGACGTGATTTACGTGTTGTTTATAAATGATCAATTGAACGTACATTATATTAGTCAAATTTTTTTACGAGAAATTTGTTTCATGGAATGCAATTCATTCCACGGATATAGTTAACATTATTGATTTACTTCTGTTTGAATAAATTCAGGAATATACTTAAATAAATAGAAAACTGATGGTACATTTTCTTACATACTTACCTAATTTATTGTTCAGGTACAGTCATTTACCATCATTAGGACTTTGATTGACGTCACAGGTGAAATTTTGTGACTGAATACTTCGCTAGTGACTAAAGGATGCGTCAACTTAACAAAAATGTAATTATCTTACCTCGTAGAGCAGCAGTGACACTTTCGGTGAAAAAAACTGCTCTTCTGCGCACATGAATAATATTCCTCCAAATATTCAGTAATTAGAAAATACAGTTGAAGATCTCTGTATATACTTTACAAATTATCAAAGTTTCAGAATATGTAGATTGTCGATG
This sequence comes from Caprella mutica, assembly GCA_947561585.1. Taxonomy (NCBI): domain Eukaryota; kingdom Metazoa; phylum Arthropoda; class Malacostraca; order Amphipoda; family Caprellidae; genus Caprella; species Caprella mutica. The sequence goes on along the minus strand of CANNZV010002670.1, from coordinate 60,649 downwards.
TGTTGAATCCCATTTATAGAAAATAAATACATTTTTCTATAGCTTTATTTTCAAAATTAGAGCGATTTTTGCAAGTTTAGAATATAACATTATTTTTAATTATTTGGTATAATTGTAACAGCTATCTATAATTGAAAATGTTATTTTTTCAACTTAATTTCTTATCTAATAATGCTCAAACAGCATTCCCTGTTGTGATAATCTGTGCCAGTGTTCCAATGTACAGTAACGTCTCTCCTGTGTTATCTACGGAACAGATTTCATTAGCAGTGATGGCTCTCCTTAATTATGGACAATTTAGTGAGATGAGACCACTCTTAGAGGTTACCTGTTTGTAGCCGTTATGGGTGTTATCCTGGTGAATGATAGTATGCTATTTGTATTGATATAATTTGTCTTTTAGATTATGAATAAATTAGACTTTCAAAATAAAAAAAATAAAAAAATGAGAATTCAATATTGTTATCTATTCATTTCTGTAATAATAATAAAAATCAACTACTACTGTTCAAAATCTTAATATAGAAAATTGTAAGTTGATCAGATTATTAAAGTACTGTTTTGATGAAATATTTATTTGAAATATGGTATATGAACTTTTAAAACGATTTCGAACTTAATTATAATTATTAATAATGAAATATTTAAAAAAAAAATTATTAAAGTAATTTTCCAAACTTTCAAAAAGCCTACAGTAAACATATGAATCTAATGCCTTGTTCTTCAGCCAGCTTGTAATATTTTATCGCATATTTTCAAAGCTGAATTTCCTTGTGATATTTCCACATAAATTAAATGAGATTTCCTGAGATGAAAAATGTCGACAAAATGTTTCAAAACTAATGAATGAAGGTGAAAGAAATTTAGGATGTTGAGATGCCTCGTTAAACCTCAAGAAATCCTTTGACACGTTGATTACGATGTGGTAAGAATGAAAACTATAAAACCGTATTAAATTAATATGATTCCAAATCTTCATTAATCAATTATTCATTTTGATGCATAGGAGAAGTCATGGAGCAAGTAAAGATGACGAACCAGGGTCCGTTTACTTCACTAGGTTAAATTCTGGTCCGTTATATTTACTAGCTTCAATTCTGGTCCGTTATCTTTAAATGGTTAATATTTTGACCAATAATTGGAATAAGAACATAATTTTGGAATCATAGATACCACATTAAAGGATTTAAGCCGAAGCTTTTCTCCATTTTTCAAAATAGATCACGTTTTATTATTCAATTCTTTCAATTAATAAATACGCAAAAATAATGTATAATCATTGATATTATCATTTATAAGCTTGTATTTTTATAAGATAGTAAAGCAAATATTTGTATATAAGTAAATAATGTATTTTGGTCCGATAACTTTACTAACTTATTTTCTGATCCGTTTTCTTTACTAGGTTAATTTCCGGTCCGTTATCTTTACCAGCTTCATTTCTGGTCCGTTAACTTTACTTGGTCCGTTCCTAGTCCGTTATTTTTACTTTCTCCGAAGCCATATTAATCATATCATATGTTGAAAACGTGTGGTGAATACAAAGTCAAGAACAGATTTCAGAAACAATATTAACTAATGTGCTTGAAAAACTACAAAATTTCAATAAATTCCTCGTGATCTCGGTCCTAATAATATCATCTACTCATATCTGATAATGTTAAGTACCTAAATACGCATTGCATTAAAACACAGAAGTCAAGTTACATAAGCATCACTTGAAATATTCGAAGAATCAAGTTTCAGTTAGAAAGATTCGAAAGGTATAATTTTATCATGAAAAGTGCAACACCTCCGAATTCTTGTTAGGGCTTTGAACCTCTCAGTCTTAGAATAACTCAATAGCTAGTCTGTATTTGAAGTTTTCGTGTCACTTAGTGTGGATTTGAAAGGTCATGTTTCTGTATAGGAGGTGATATACTTACTTTTACGATATTTGCCCTTAAAAAAACAAGGCAACATCAAACAGAAATGAAAATAAATATTCAGTACAGTTTATATAATGAATGCAAACACCTTTCGTCTAAATAGCACCTTTGATTAAATTAATTAACCTACTTACTGAGTAGCACAGCTAATTAAGTCTCTTATGATGAGAATTCAAAGGAAGTATTTTCTAATTTAAAACTATTGATATCTCATTCATTTCTTCATTAGTTTATAATTCCATTGAAATTCGAATTAGTTCACTCAGTTGGTGGTTTATAATGATTTGGTATTCATGATCATTTACATTTAAATTGTAACGATATACATATAATATAGGTGATTGAAATTAAATATTGATGCAGAAGTAATAATAATTTAATCAAACTTCTTGCCATTTTCTTTGAATTTGATTGCTGAAGAAATAATATATTGAACTATTTCTAGTAGAATAAACATATACAATATATATAGTAGTACATGATGAACAGTAAAAACATATCTAATTATTTCTCTTAAGTGTTCGTTGTTGAATCTTTACTAATTTATAGTTCTGAAAGTTCGAACCGTAAAATCACCGAACATATTTTAGAATTTGATTAATCTAAAAGATTGTATTTTTTTAATTAATAACCAGAAGAAAAAACAAAATACAAAAGAGAAAATTGCTATTTAAACTGATGACAGTTATCATACAGGGGGAAGGTGGTTGAGAACGACAAGAAAGGTGTTCGACCGTCCTGTCTTAAAACTCTATTACATAAGAATTCATGCTTAAAAGTAGTGTCATATAGAAGGTGAATGGAGCAGATACGCTTCTTCAGAAATACTTCTCAATTCTCAAGTAGGATCAATGTTTCAGATTAAATAAAGCTTTCATTTCCTAATTTTCACCTCAGCGTAGACGATACCAAAAGTAATTACCAACTTATTGCTAGAAACAATCTTAGTATCCAAAAGACTCTCAACTGGTGAAGAATTTGCAATTAAACTTTCTTGTGTGAAGAGAATGAAGAAATCCTGAATAAATTCTTTATTGTTTTTAAGAAATTAATACACAATGTTGAAGAGTACATTTTCACTTAAGATAATCTCCTTATCAACCAGATATTTTTGTGTCAGTGAAAACGCAGTTCACAGTCACGTTTCTTCACATTTAAAAAAATGTCAGTTTAAAGAGCGAAGTTCCGTAGCAGTTTAGTGCCCGAAGTTAAGTATGAACTTCAAGCTGTTAATAGTTTATTAAATCCCTGCCGATTTAATCACATTAGGCAAACTGTTGCTACTTTCAAAAATGAGGGTAAAAAGTTCAAAACTGATTCAGATCATTGTCTAGAAATACTAATTTTACATAAAATTAAAAATTCTATATTTTAGCTTACGAATTCCTTAGTTACTCTCAAAGTACTGATAATAATATATTGAAGAATAAGCTATATACCTACACGGAGAACATTAAGGTTGAGTCTGTTCTCTAGAGGAGAAGATAAGACTGGTTGATCACTGACCCATTTTACGGGAGAGTTGCAGTTTTCGCACTCTAGCAACTCATGAATATTTGATGGGAATAAAAACTTTTCCTGAGAGTCTATTGGGTTTCCTAATGTTCTTGGGTAGAACTTTCTAATGGTATTAATTCATTCATTAACTTTCTGCTGAAAAAAATGAAAACATGCTACATGATATTTAAAATAACAACCAATAAAAGAGATAAAGAGATATTTTCAATTTCTAAAAAGTAAATTATTTTCATATCAGTATGAACATGAATGATATATATATTATATAACTGAATTTAACAAAAATTAACGGTTTAGCTGACATTCAATTAAAACATGTCTATTGTCTGATAGACTTTATCGCAAGATAAACCATAAAGAGAGAATGCTGGAGTATAAGCTTATATGTCAGATTGTCTGTCACAAATGAATTGAGTTAATTCATTCATAGAGACCATAAACGTGTAAAAGTCGTTCGTTGTCTCAAATTTACATCTGAAATGTGATATTTACTGCAAGTTGGACGTTTTCGTTTATAAAATGTAGCATAAAACAGTCAGCTCGTGGAAGTGATATTTCACAAACCCATTCCTTCCCTACAACATACGGTCTGTATATTTATAAATAAAGAATATTATATTTACGAAATTGTACAGTGACAGAAAGTTGCAATGTTGAGACAGTATTGATATAATTTGTTCAAAAGTTAAGTGGTAAATTATTTCAAATTTTATTATGTACAAATAGCTCTATGTGAGAAAAGTTGTTGGAAAAAGCTACCAAATTTGCATTCCTCGCTATAGAATTGCCAAATGGGGCTCTTATATTTTGAAAGGAATTGAACGAATCGTCGCTTTAATCGAAATTGAAATCTCCAAACAATAAAGCCAGGATGTAACCTATGGGCAGCAATGAACATTCAGCCTATTGTATTTGACTCTACGAATAACAATAACATTGTATAGACATTTATTGAGGCGTTCCTTTACAATGGTTTTCAATTTGAGGAGTTAATTGTAAAAAAAGGAAAAATAATCATTCGCTTTTGACTTGACTCATAAGTTTCTTTTAAAAGTAGAAAAATAATTCAAAATCCGAAATGGGTGACTACCTACAAAATCAGTATATCTGATTGGAATATATTATCAATTCTAATCGATTTTTGTTACATTGCTACCAATTCTATTCAGCCAAAATTCAATATATTTAATATTTACATCTCTTATTGTAATATAATTATAATATCAACTCTTAATGTGTTATTATATTTTCATCTTTTAGGCAGAGTGAAAGAGAAAGTTTTAGTTGCTGCTGGCAGATTTTCTCCTCCTAATCTCTTGCCGACACCTCAACTAACTTGGAGAATCTTCTCTGAGAGGAATACAGAAACTCTCTCTAAGCCTCTAGAATGTATACAGAAAGTAGGTTGATTGTAAAGCTAAATATAGTGTTAGTGTTGTCTTAGCCTGATATGGATAAGATATTTCAGGAATTAAAAAGAAATCAGTAAACTATATTTTACATTGCTCAAACTATTTAACCATGATTATTTATAAAAAAACTGGCAGCGAAAAATGTTATTCTAAGATGAGTTACGAACTCGGTTTCAAAGTCTGAGGTAATTTAGTTTCAATGCGCTAATAATCCTATAGATTCCCCAGAAAGTAAAATGTTTGTACTACAAGATTCGTGATTTGTAGAGAAATTGTAGGAGCTGTAACTGAATAGCTATTTGAAAGCTGTAATTAACATAAGGCGCATACAAAAAATGTGATAACATATTTCATAAATGGGATATATTCTATGTTTTGTATATAATTAAAATATTTTTTCGTGAAATAACATATTTCATATTTTGCTACTAATATATTTAATATTTCGTTTTCCGGCAAGAGTTATGTTATGTTTACTTTCAAATCAAGTAATTCAGAATACATTGACATTCAGATTGAAAATAATCAGTATTAGTAATAATCTTGTCTTCCTATTTGAATGACAAATTATACGAATATTTGTCATAGTTTTGTCAGCATTCATCCAATTAATCTCATTACGTGGCGGTATAATCACTTTTTTGTGAGCAAATTACGCTAACCTGCAGGACAAGGTATTCGAAACTTTGCAACTATGAGGCTTTGGAATTTCATTAAATACTTCTACAAACCTAATATCGTGCAGTTAAATTTGGTTACTCCAATTTTCAAATAATCCAAAAACTGAAAATTGGTGAAGAAATGAATCATTTGTGAATAAAGTCTCCATTGCCCAATATATATTATACTAACTGCGATTTAATGAATATTGAGTAAGTAATCATTTACCGTAAATTAATATGAAAAGTTATATTTCTTCAAAATTAATTTATGAATAGGTTAAATAAATGACTTAGGGTATTCAATTTGTAATTTTAATCTCCAATTATGTTTGTTGCAATATAAAAACAAATTAGTTGTTGTTGAAGAATATTTGAGTTTTAATCAAGCATGTCCAACTTTATCCATACTGTTGTTACAGTAAATGTTGGAAACTCCCAATACGTGATACGCAACATAATATTACATTTAAATCCATACGATATTCTATTTGTTTAGATTATTTGATCAAATAAATTAGAACTTCAATCTATGCTATCACATAGCTAATCCTCACTGAAATGTAAAATTAAATTCTTTTAATCAAATGATGATATGTCGTGTGAATTATTTGTCCTAGGCTTATAGATATATAAACTGTGTCCATCGCTTTATTGCAGATCATTATTTTGTGACTAATTTTAATAATATTAATTGTACAATAGTGAAACTTAGGTCACTCGAAGATTGCTTCTATGTAAGTTTCTTGCTGAAATATTCTTTGAATCCATGAGAAAATTGGAAAGTTATGAGCTTTTATGTATTTTGAAGGCATTTTACCTGTCAATTGCTTTATTGCAGCTCTGTGAAAAGGCCAAAAAATTCGGCGATTAACTTCTACCGAGAGGGTAAAAATTGTAACAGATTCTGCAGATGGGATGACTCTTCTATATTTAGCTTATGAATTTGGGGGTTAGACGAGAACCATAATTTCTATTGTGGTAGAACCCGACACCAACCCAAGGAGAGATGAGGGTACGATGAGAAGCTTCTTCCCTCGAAATATGCGAAAACTACCCAGGCAGGCTATAAGGCAGCCAAATAACACTAGTGCCTCCATTTTCGACAAGGCAGTCATTGGTTATTCATCCAAACAGTGTCTTAAATGAGACGACAAGGAACGTGGAGCCATGGCCTACTTAACTATATTAATTAGGCCATGGTGGAGCCCATTTCCAGGCCTCCTATGGACATGACCCACAAGGAAAAAAGCATTAGATGTACACAGAATTACATGAAAACAAACTTCCTACTTGTTCTTTTAACAGATGAGGCAAGAGCCACCCTTGATTGTCTGGATGGATGGGTTAAAGTTTTGATCCTACTGGAGCTGTTCATCCACTCTGGTTTTGTCGTCAACAAGGAGGCTGTGGCTTTATGTTTTAAGCAAGCTTCATTGGTGAAACGTTAATTGGCCCTTTCCGAGTACCAGAGGGTATAAACCTAATAATCCAATCCTACATTGCCTCTCTTGTTGAGTACTTGTTCCCTTTGCCTAATAGTTTGCAATTATCTCGTTTCAAAAGATGATCTTCTTGCATTACTTTGCACAATCTCATGCTTGAAGTGTTACAATTTCTTTCTTCATATCTCTGGGCATCAAGTGAGAGACTCTCATGACTTGATTGCCTTGTTCTCTGGTCTTAAGTCCCATTGAGCATTTCTAACCGTTTCATTTGAGACATTACATCAGAACTTTTTTGACGTAAGACCAATGACTGAGTTGTCAAAAATGGAGGCACTAGTGTCATTTAGCTGCCTTATGACCTGCCTGCGTATTTTTCGCTTATTTCGAGGGGAAATTCTTTTTCTTGTACCCTCATCTCTCCATGGGTTTGTGTCGGGATTTTTCAAACAAGAAACTATTGTTCTCTTAACCCTTCCAAGTTATAAAGCTAATTATAGAAGAGTCCTCCCTTCTACAGGACATGATACAATTTTACCCTCTCGTTAGAAGTTAATCGCCCATTTTTTGGCCTTTTCACAGAGCTGCAATAAAGCGATGGACAGTTAAAATGCCTTCAAAATACATAAACGTTCATAACTTTCCAATTTCCTCATGGATTCAAAAAGTATTTCAGCAAGATACTAACATAGAAGTAATCTTCCAGTGACCAAAGTTTCACTACTTTACGATCAATTTTATTAAATTTATTCACAAAATAGTGATCTGCAATAGAGGGATGGACGCAGTGTAAATGAAACGCGCAAAACAACTACTTAATAAAATCCTCTTTTGAACATCAGATACAGGATAGCAGAGAGAAGTTTATGCGCAGATACACAATTGAGATAACTCTAAAATTAGATACTGATACACAAACAAGTATGAAGCTGAAGGCAGGTAACACTACCGTAGCGTGAATCGCCTGATTGAAGACTGAACACAGATTAGCCATAGACTATAGTAATTTTAGAATAGATTGTGTAAAAGGAATCCCAATAGTTGAAGGTCAATATGTTAAAAAGGTTTTTAAGCAATTAGCCACGCCTCAAACTGTTTGTAACTAATGGCATTGTAAAGTTCTTAACAATGCTCTAGAGTATGAAAATCAATTAGCCTCGCCTCAAGATATAATTTCATTTGACAGAATATCGATATCTTAAAAAAATGTATTTAGGCAATTACCCAAATTAGCTACGCCTCAAGATGTTATTTCTTTGTACAAAGTAAAGATAAAATTTACTTGAGAGTTTATTATTAAATGTCATTGTTACCTTCTTAACAATGCTAGAGTATAAAAATATGCTAATCAGGCGTATTACTTGTTTTCCATATAATATGCTAATCAGGTGTATTACTTGTTTTCCATATAATATGCTAATCAGGTGTATTACTTGTTATCCATATAATATCCTAATCAGGTGTATTACTTGTTATTCATATAATATGCTAATCAGGCGTATTGCTTGTTATCCATATATTATGATAATCAGGCGTATTACTTGTTATCCATATAATATGCTAATCAGGCGTATTACTAGTTATCCATATAATATGTTAATCAGGCGTTTTACTTGTTATCCATATAGTATGCTAATCAGACGTATTACTTGTTATCCATATAATATGCTAATCAGGCGTATTACTTGTTATCCATATAATATGCTAATCAGGTGTATTACTTGTTATCCATATAATATGATAATCAGGCGTAATACTTGTTATCCATATAATATGCTAATCAGGCGTATTACTTGTTATCCATACAATATGCTAATCAGGCGTTTGACTTGTTATCCATATATATAAGTCATTTTATTAGGCATTCCTAATCGTGAACTGTGATTCGATGCATGTTTTTCTAAGAATTTCAACCTTCTTGAAGTTAACAACAAGATATCATCGCAGCTGTTACAATACCAATCTTGAATAGTAGTAAAAATATTATTTATTTATTAATTAAATTGGAATAATTAATTTTTAATAATACATTTGTTATAAGGTTATGAAATAGGATCGTTGAACAGTTAAAATATTGACTGAGAATTATATAAACCAATAAATAAAATAAACATCCAAATTTGGTGGCAAATAAATTACAAACAACTTAATTGTTATGTAATCAATACATTTAATATAAAAAAGAACACCATCAGCAATTTAGAGTCAGATATGAATCTTTTTAATACACTTTCTCTAAATAATATAAACTTTACTGTCTACTTTACTCTACTACTTTAGGTTAATGTCATACAAAAGTGGATCATAACATGAATAGTCTGTGCTCATTATACCTTCTATTAGCATAAATTTCCCCGTCAATAATAACAGAGGGTAGAATTTCGTCTCCTCAGTCTGATGTATTCATTATTCGGATCATATATCGTATATCGGAGCAATGATGAACAATTATTCTTTGATGAAAATTCATGGGAGTAGTAGGAAATAGGAAGTAGAAGGCAAATTGAAACATAGAAACAATTATTGTTTCTCTCAATAACAATAGAAAATACTTAAAAATTGGCTGTTAAATAGACATTATTTTTAACGATTCATATCTACTATGAATGAAGATATTCAAGGGAAAGCATTAAATAATATATCAGTAGCATACAAATGTAGACTATGTTTATTATCGAGTAATATATTAATAAATTATCAATATCGATTTGAAAACGGAGTAAATTAACGTACAACGTATTCAATTTTCTCTACAATAATTGATCAAATCAGATTTTTTTCGTAAATATAATCGTGTTTATTATATTCATAACTATATTTCAATTATTATAACTGATAAACATCATAACCTCAATAAATATATGCATATAGTTTTGATAATTGAACTTGTGTTATGAAATTAAATTTCTGAAATCAGATTTATTAGTTCAACAATTTTCATGCATAAATTGCAATAAATTGATGCAATAATTTGAATATTCCTACCACCATCAATCCTTAATAATGAATTCCATAAATTGTAACGCACAGCCATCTTGTCTGAAGAGAATAACATTTAATGAAGTTTTAAACAGAACAGACGACATTATTATACAATGGTAGAATAGTGGAACAAATAATGTCTGTTAATATATTTACCTTAAGTTAGTGAGTATTGCAAGGCTTGATATTGCAAGCAATAAATAAGTTAATGTAAAGTAAATGAATGAATCTGCAGATAAAATTTAGACGCAGTAATCAGAGAGAACATTGAGTGTTTTTACATTAATAACTATTTAGTGTGTTCCCCTCATTTTAAAAAGACAGCAAATAAAGAGGATGTGAAATTGAAATAGTAAAATGTGATTTACAAAATTTATGATAATATAAAACATATTTAACTATAATAAGGTTGAGTCAATTGATTTTATCAAATTTATAATACGATTTTCTGTCACAATTCTGGTACAATACTGATAATGGGAAGGAGTCAATTACGGGTAAAATAATTAATAGTAAACTAAAATGTAAATAATTAATTAGTAATAATATGAATAAAAAATAGTATAAAATGTAACAACAATTAGAAAACGCCCAATTATGGGAAACATGATTAAGAAACACATGATTACGAAACTCATAAAATGTGAGAAAATTGTTAAATTAATTTGATGTAAAATAGTAGGCAACCAAATAATTAGGAAAACTATAATTTCAAACCTTATAATTTTGGGTAATATATTCGTATAACTATCAAAATACGATATTATAATTAATGGTAAAATAATTGTAAACATTCAATATGAGGAAAAATAATGACGAAACCTATAATTACCAATAATTTAATTACGAAACAACTAATTTCAAAACGCATAATTATCGATAAAATAGCTAGCAGAAGTGTAATTAGCGCAAGTGTATTTAGTGCAAGTGTAATTAGCGCAAGTGTAATTAGCGCAAAAACTATCTGAGAAGCTCCACCCATTTCTCTTAGATCCAATGGCAACGCTGGATTCTTTCAATGTCATGAATCTTTTTTTACTTAACTCTTCAATGAATAGAACCAATCACCGAATAAGACGTCCAAACGTCGTGTTTAGTGTGTCATGACTATACCAAGAATCACTATCACATTTACACAATTACCTTTTATTATCACAATGAAGAAGTAATGACGTCATTGTGGGCGGTCGTTATCGAGACAGGTGGGCGGAGCGTATTTTTTGCGCTAATTGTTTTGCTCTTATTATACTTACTTAATTTATTAGTAGTTATATTATCAAAAACTGTGCGTTTTCTTTTTATGTCTCTGGATTTTAACTGTTCTCGTATTAAATTTTTGCAAATATTTTTTCCAAATTAACTGTTTTGAAATTTTATCACTCTACTTTATGGGTTAAAATTTTTTTTTACGGTATCTTATTTTTTTCTAATTAATGTGTTTTCTAGTTTTTGAATTGCATAATAGGTATATGTTTCTAATTATTTCATTTCAACTTATTTTACTAAATTTTAGAAGGTTTTGAATTATTAATTTCGTAATTATTTTATCAGAATTTATTATACTGCATTTTATTTTTTTCCAATTAATGAGTTTTTGAATTTACAGTTTACCTGATTTTATTTATCATAAATTGATGTCACCCCTGATAATGTATATAAGATAACGTACAATAAATTAAATTTATCAATTTACAATCATATTTCCAATTTACCAATACAATTCTATTTCCATACGTCAGTCATGCAGTTCGTAACTCACAAATGTTCTTCAGTAGCTCTCTAACGTGTCACAAACTTGTCAAGAACAGGAAGAGATATCGCAACAACGTGGAATTGGAAAGGAAATACAACTCTACGCTACAGAGATGGTATGCAAATATGACCAACTCATTCAGCAGTATTGACTATTGAACTTGGTGATTGAACTATTCAGTAGGGAAAACTAAATTTTCTGATTTACTTGTTCATGCTGAATCAAAGTTAATTAGTTCTAATTGTGTTGGTATCACAAATGTTCATCATTACTGTCATTTATTTTACTATGATCTTCTACAAATTGATGTTCAGAAACTCTCATAATTCCATATCAGAAAAAAATGTCAGAGTCAGTTGTTTCTGCTGAACGCTAAGTGAGTTAAATACTTAGGACTTTAATTCAATTTTGGTTGTCTCCTTGTTAACAAAATGGTTTGAAAATTCTCCTCTTTAGTTCCCAGGACATTATTTCTTCAGGGAGATCAACACTGACTTTCTTTTTGGCAGCTAACAAAGAAAACTGAAGCTAATGACTCGTCTAGAGTGGTAATTTCGCTACACTATTTATTGGATTGGTTAAACCGGGCGAATGATAATAAATGTTCGGAAAAATTGACAGTGAACTGGATTTGAAATTCCACTTTATTTGTTTTGAAAGCTGTGAAAAAAAAATAAAGTATAGAAGTTTTTTTTTTACTATTTTCTCAAATTAAAAAAATGGTTTTATATTTAGTTATACAATCCTTAAAATAAAATAATTTTATACTATTTGATTAATGGCTTCTGACAAATATATAATTTATTATTGAATAATGATACAATAAAATTAATATTCTATGTTTTCATGCATAGTTTTTTCAAAGTGAGTAACATTTACAATTTCAATATTAATCATACAAAACATGATTTATATGATAATGTGTTATACAAAATAACAATCATTAAAGTAAATATCAGAGACAGAAGCGTCTAACAAATTGCAATTATATGAAATGAAGACTGAACAAATACTGAAAAAACAAATAAGAATAACAGGATATTCTTAAAGAGCAATAGCAGTGTAGTTACCTGACATAATGAAAGAGAATGAGAATAAATGGTATTTTTTTTATTTCAAATGTAACCAGTTTCAAATTCTTTTTGTGCACTATGATTTTCAAAGAAAATAAATTGTGTAAACTATTGTTCAGTTGTAATTAAGCTAGAGACAGGAATTGTATTCATTGCTAGAGATATTCATTTGTTATGTTTTCATTGATAGCATAATTTTATTTTCTGTGAAATCTAACGTAAGTAGTAATTTGTAAAAATTTTTTTCTGTTTTTCAATCTAAACTTCATTCACAAGAAATGAACATCTTTTAAAATTGTTATTGTGAAGAAGAGAGAAGATATTAGATTAAGATCACTACTTTTATAGCTTATTTTATCTATCATGGTACATTTTTAATATTTTGAACATTTAATACAATCACAGCTATCTCTAATAATTGCTAAAATTAACCTCAAATGCATTTTATTTTGATTATTGATATTCCAAACTGTATATCTATTCTAATAGATTATATTTGTAAATATTATTCTATATATGTACAATGTACAATGTACATATGATACCAGTGCTTACGAAATTGCTTACACTAAATAATGTTTTGGAATACTTCTAAAGTACCTATTCACAATTTTTATTTCATTCACTGGATTTTTATTATAATATTGCTATGTAATTCACTATTTTTTTACAGTCGCAATTAATATTATTCACAAATGTTCATCAGTGGCTAACAAAATTAATTTACGAAATGAGAGTAGAACTGCAAGTTGGTGAGAAATACACTTTATCTGAACAACATTTGGGATGAACAAGTTTTGTAGAAAATAGAATTTAGATATAATTTATTACAGTTACAACATATCTATTAAATTATTTCATTTGATTATATAATTATGATAACTTGAAAATTGAAAAATAAAGTAAATGGTTATTTCAAAAAGTTAGATCCTCTAATTTACAGGTAATATTAAAGAAAACGGTCAAAATATTGTTATGTTGTATTGTGATTGTGTGTATCATAAAATTATATTATAGAGAAATGAGGAACCAGTTCATATTTTATTTCAAATCCACTGGTTTGAAATATAAATTCCCTTTCCATGTTCCTTCCCTTCCATCACTCACCAATGACATTCTGGTCACTCACCTTCTTCCTCCATTCACTCCCATGGGTTCTTATTCCTCACCCGTCACCTCCTGTTTCGAATATCAAATTTATTGTCCAGATACCAGGTTATAAATCTTCTCACTGTTTATTGCGGATATAACCACAAATTCACTCGTTTCAAACATAAATCTTCATACCTTCGTAGACTGAAAGTTTTCTCACCTAATAACGGGTAAACTAACTGAACATTTATTACAATTTTTGTGTAGGTATGTAAAGGTTGAATGCTTTTGTGGTTTCAGAACAGATGTATAATAATAAAAGTGGCATTTAGAAAGTTATCAGATTGTTTTACAATTTATTCTAAATTCTAGAAAAATAAAGGTTTTAAATATCTATCAGGTTTATAGTTAGTTATTCTATACTGTTTCATATATTTCTAACTCATATAGTCAGACATTGTCACAAATATTTTTCAGTAATTTTGAGTATTTTAACTCATTACGTGTAGTAAGAAAAGATAAATTTCTAGTTTGAATATTTTATCACTCTATTAAAAAATAAGGTGTCAACTGTTGAATCAATATACCGATTAATTTTTGCTTTATTACTTTCTATATTTTACTGAATAATAAATGTATATATAATGTATATATTTCTTGTTCAATGTGATGAAAATTCAATTACTTTTTCGTTGAATTTTGATCCAAAATTATTTGTTCAACAAACAAGTACTTGAGAGGTTATTTTCCTCTCTTATTAAAAAGTCATCTTTTTCTTTAAGCTCATGCAGGAAGAGATTTATTGATGGACACAATTTAACTAAATTATGAGCTGCTATTAAAGTAACGACTTTTCTTGAGGGAAATGCTAATACAGTTTGGAGAAGAAAAGGGTAGGAGATATCCAATTTTAGAAAATGAACTTGAAGTTACAGAGTTAAAAAAATAGCATTCTAAATTTGATTTTAAATTTCCATGTATAAAGGGAAAAACTATATTACATAAAATAGTAGACCAAAAAAACGTTTGATTTTTCTATCAAGAAAAATAATTATATTTATGTCAAAATTGTTTTCTGTTCATTTTTAAATGAATAATCATTCCTTATGTTGAGTTATATACCGCGAGAAAAAATATGAATATGCATTTTTTTATACCACTAGTGTAATTTTTCTCTCATTTCTCTGGACAGTTTAACACTACTCTTTGGCTTATATGTGTAAAAAACAATTTAGGAATAATTCAATGCAATTGATATACACGAAATGTATGCAATTCAACAGAATAGTGTATGTGTAATTGTGTATCTATCTTATTCAATTATAATGCTAAATTATAGTTATATTATGTACATAACTTTGAGATATCAGTTAATTTCCTGTAATATAAATCTATCAGATCGTGCACCTGATATCATTTCTATTTATATCATTTTTGTGACAAGGTAATCCTATCGACTCAGAATGATGGATATGAGAGAGTTATTCGAGGAATAGTTATGGTTATATTTGTGTCTTATAAATCACTGGGCAGCGATAAAAAATGACAACGATTATTGAGTAACAAATATTATAGGGTCGGACGGGGTATCACTGCGCAAAATCCCTCAAACTCTGTATTTACTCAAAAACTAAATGTACAAGAAATACTCTTTTTTTCGTGATGAAATCATCATGAATGAGGATGGTCCTCAACAAGTTTTGAAAAAATATATTAATAAATCAAATATTTATGGGCCCTTTTTTGTGCGCAACTTTAGTGAGTGTATAAGGGTTTCACTGCACACATGGAGGGGTATTACTGCGCATTGCATAAATGCATTACTCTTCTCCCCCACCAAATCACCATCTTCCCATCTTATAAAAACTACTCCCCTCCCCATATAAACCCCATTCCTTCCCCATCTAAACCCCCTTCCTTCCCTATCTAAAAACTCTTCTCCTACCATCTAAATTCCTCTCTCTCCCCATCTAAATCTCCATCTACTTCCATCTCAATCCCCCTCTCCTCTCATCAAAATACTCCCTTTCTTCCGATCTAAATCCCCCTCCCCCCATCTATTCCCCCCTCCCTCTTTTCCCCCAACCAAATCCATTTCTTCCTCTTCTAAATCCCCCTCTTCCCCATCTATATATCTGTGTTTTCCTAACTAAATGACCTCTCCCCAATAAATTGTCCCTTACATTTTAAACACATATTTAATGAATCTGCAATAAATTTAACTCTTTAATACTACGTAACTATTTAACTACTTAATACTTATATCAAATAATATAATTCGACCGTAGGTTCATTGTTTATCAAAATTTTAATTCAATAACCTCTCATTCCCCCACCTAAATACCTCCTCTCCCTATCTTAATAACCCCCACATCTAGTAGCATAGTTACTATGATCGTAAGTTTATTGTTAATCAATCTTATAATAAATAAACACCTTATTCAATATTCATGTCCTTAATAATAGCTAAAACTCATAATATTTATATTTATTTACATAAAAATATGGTTATTAATGATACGCAGTGATACCTCTCTACATCTAAATTATCTGGGGTATCACTGCGCACGGTTGTGGCGGGAAAACCGTATGAACTGAGAAGTTGAAAATTTGACATAATGTAACTGTTAATGTTTTTGTTAACATGTTAAAATGGTATGAGTCTGTAAATCTCAGTTCTAGAGTTATTGGAGAGTTTGTGGGAATCAAAAATCACCAGCGCAAACTTTTTTCAGATCGTTTTGAGAGCACCACCATCGCGACTTAACTCTAGCGATACTAATAGGATAATGGTGCATAATGATGTTTAAGGAAGAAAAAAAGATCCTTGAAATGATGGTGAAATCAGATTTAGGCTTAAAACAAGAGGTTTTTAAATTATAAGAGGTGCGTAGTAATACCCCATTAGAAGGGTATCGCAGTGATACCCCGTCCGACCCTACATGGAACAGTAATTAAATACAATGTTGTGGACATATTAATGTCTGTGTTTAACATCTTTGTGCGATAATATGTAGGTATATATTTAGAATAAAATATCAGAAACAAACTTCAATTTAACCCTATTGTCTTTGTAACATAAAATACTATTGTATTCATAGTAAATTCTCAGTAATACTTTGCCGTTCAAAGACAACACTTCTGAAATTTGGACAGGTTAACATCGCCAAGTAATCCGAACTCTGAGTGACGGACAATATCTGAAACTTCATCTGAAACACTCAGTAGAACAGGAATCTGTCACACATTCCCACTGGAATGCTGGGGACTTGGAATAGTTTGGGTAATTGGAATAACTGAAGCTGGAGTTTATCTTCCAGACTCCTGTTGGAGTTTATCTTAATGGTTTTTGTAGAATATTCTTTTTATGTAATATAGTATAGAATGATGGAACTTTTTATAGTATTTTTATGAGTAAAATGGAGAAGTTCTGCTAATGAAACATTGAAATAATAGTCGATTTATTATATTGAAAAATCAAGCTGCATCATCTTGCTGCATCTTTTGAATGGTGCTTCCCTCAATAAGGTGTATTCTCAAACAATATTTTCTGATGGTATGAATTAAGACAATACATCGAAGTGTTAGGTGGTCGAAGTGTTACCTTGTTCAGTATATAATCTAAGACTTTCTTCTCTGCCCCGAATGGACTATTAATAAACTTTCAAGAAAATCTTCTCACGACAGTCAGTTCTCCGGATGATTGTTCCATACATTCTCAACTTATTAGACGCCTTTTTGTATCAAACTTCTGTCAATATTCTGCAATGATTTTGAGGAAACTTTCAGAAGTGGTGATGTTGAGTTAGTGACGATATTATCTCGATTGCAGTAAATGAACTAGCTGAATAATAAATGAAAAGAGTTAGTTTAAATTAATAGTTGATGATCATTCTTCAGACCAAATAACTTTCTGTTGCCACCCCATAATTTTATCTCTAAGAAATTATATAAGAATTTATAAATAGATTTTATAGAATATCAATTCCAGAATATTTTTTTCTTTTTGTTTTATTCATATGATACTAATGGTAGCCAAGACAACAAAATAAAAGTTAGGCAAATGAAGTATCGTATTTCAAATTAGCGAATCTGCTTCAAACAAGTTCATTTGGTGTTTTCTTTTGCAGAAATGGTTGAATTACCATGTACAACTTTATATTATATTTTAATCACCTTCCACTTCAATTGTAAAATAAGACTTGCACAATAACTTTAAAAAGAGACATCACATGTTTTATTACAGTACATTAGGGATGGATGCGGTCTATGTCGACTGTTTGTGATTCCTCAGCTAAGATGATATTGTCCAATGTCTCTTAATGTATTTGTGTACCATTTGGGAATGGGAGCTGTAAAATAAATCTGCATATATTTTCGTAAATATATAACTAATTAAGGAGAATAGTTATACGTTTTAGTTTCACTTACATATTATGGAATTGTATTGTATTTTATATTTTTTTAGGACTCAATTAAAGTAACTCTCTTTGACTCGTGTCAATTTGTTCATTGTGGTCATATTATGTTAAATATTGATATCAGAAATAAGTAATGAGGTCGTTTTAATGTAATTAAATTGAAGTCAATAATTAGCTAGTGCTAAATATTATAATTTTGTCACAATTCCTGAGAGTGATTCGGTATCTTTTTCATATAACTACACTTGTAAATTGCATACAGAAATATTCTCCGATAATTAAATGTCTCTATATTCTAATCATGGAAGCTTTACACCATTTATATTTCTATTTTTCCATGACTTAGTATCATATTTTGTTTAATAACTTCTAACTTGTAATATTTTACATTTTCCTGCAAACTAAAGAATAAAATCCTAATTTATCTTCAATATTGAGAGCTTGCATTCATTTAATGAAATTCCAGAGCCTCGTAGTTGCAATGTCATGAATGTTTTATAGTCTAGTTTGTTGCATACAATATTGTTATGTGCAATGAATTGTTATGATAAAATATGTATATCTTTAGGATTCAAATGTTTTTTTTATCATTATTGAGTTTAAATTATATTTTTGAAATATTTGTATACGTTTTATCAAAAACAACGCTTGAGAAATATACTAGAAATTCGTAAATCTGATTTATTCTAGATATTCTGTTTCCTTCCTGTAAGAGATTTCATCATTTATCATGAAGTTGAAATATGACTCAAATTTTCAAATTATAGAATAATTTCCTCATCATCACATTCATATAACGTAAGATCATTTCCATCATTTTTCTCTTGTGCCCATCATTTATAATGCCAGTACACATTGTACTCGTAAAGTGTCCATCAGGAGATAATGATGGTAATTTACTAAAAATTGTCTGTCTACAATAACGCTCATGTTTCTTTCTCCAGATTGAGAAAATTTGAGGAATGGGTTTGTGTTCCTCGGACACTCACAGTACTCGGAAAGTGTGTGTTATCATAGGTCAAGGAAATCAAACGGAATTTTCATTAATTATGTCCGATAGATTTCATTATATATTCATTACACGTATTGAATATTTACTAATTTTATATGAAAATCATCTTCGACAATCCCAATGAATGGAAATTGATATTGTTCAAAAAATTGAGGACAAAAGTAAGTTTTTTCTGCAGGATGTAATTATCTGAAGTTTCTTGCGTATTGCCACTCGGTAATGGGAAATTATGAAGTAACTTGGGGGAATTTTCTATTGTGTTATATATTAATTGTGAAGAAGAACTCGTATAAATAGAATGTTCGTATATATATAATTTCACATATATAATCGTTTAAGCTTTATTAGATTTAATTTATTAAATGATTCCAAGATATTGATTGCATTTCTCTCTTCTGACAGGTGATATTTTTTATATTATTTACATAAGTATCGCACAATTGTTCTTCTTCAATGCTTAACTTGGAATATTGATGATAATAATTATAAGAAAGAACATACAATACGGTTTGAAACGATGCAATAATGAAGAAAGTAGAACAGAATAAGTTTTCAAATTATTGATATGAAAAATATATGACCTAATTACATCAAACACCATTGTTTAAAATGATATAAATTACTTTGAACCTACTATCCCTCTCCATTAAGTTTTTAAACGCTTTTTTAAGTTGAGCTCTCTTATCCATAGCAGTAATGCCTGACAATTTATTCATGGAGCTCTCTTCTTTTTTTCCAATTCCTCAACTCATTCGGTCTGTTTCTCTCTTTTTTGGTCCGTCTGTTAAAAATACACAGTGATGATCAAAGAAAAAGTGTGTTTTTGCTCGACGCTTCGAATTCAATGAAATTGGTGACACCTACTAGTGAAACGAAGAAAAGTCTGAAGATATGTATAAATTATAATATAAATTACTTGTTTTCAAAGTATTAGTACAGTAAATTATATATACTAAATAAAAATAATTTTTAATTCGTACCAACTAATCTTCTTAGGTAGCTATCTAAATGAAATAAAATGATTAAAATATATTTTACCTGTCAAATAATATTAAGGTAATGCATGTAGATTCGGGTGGTCGGGTCTCTACTGTTTGATTTCCCATTGGAATAATTAATTTATCTATTGAGGCTTGATCACCTGAACTTTTTAATCCTGTTTGAGTGTTTCAGCACCCCTTCAAGGCGATGCACTATGAATTTGTGTGCCATCTGCAGTATGATGTTAAGTCATCGAAAGGAAAATTATACAAATATAAATCTCAATGACCAAATCAATCACAGGACATCAATTACAATACCACTATATTCATCGAACCACTACAATCATAGTACAGTTTCTTTGTGCTATGCTCTAACTGAAAAGATACCCTATATATAAAATACTAATAGAAATTAGTCTCATCGGTGGTGGATCATGGGAGGATAAAAACTTATGTCACTGTGAATGTAAATGAATCATAATATAATTCTTAATTACTCATAGCAGTTTCCTACCCTTTAAATCATATCATTTTATAACTCTGTTTTCTCGACGCGGAGTGATTCTCAACAGACAATGTTAGCAATTTCCCTCCAAATTACCTGTAATGAGTGGCTGTAAGTCTTCAATTTACAGACTGGAGGAAAGACTGAATGGAGAAGAACGAAAGTAATTTTAGAACGAAAGTAGAGGAGTCAAATGCAATGTCAGTGCGGTTATCTTTTTAATATGATGTCTTTATTAAACAGAGTTGTTATTTAATATTGTTATGAAAAATATATCCTAAAAATACGAATGAAAGAAAAACGTCATAATATATTAAATAAAAGAAAATAGAATATCTTCCTATAATTTGAAATATCTTTTTCGGTATCAAGAAAATATTTCAACTATTTTGCCTTTTCTAATTATTGAGAAATACGTTACAGCTATCGAAAAAAAATTATATGCAATACAATAACTGTCCAGGGAATTTTAATAGAATAAAGTAACAGTTCAAAAAATGTCAATGCAATAAAGAAATCAATTCATTCCTCTAATTCTATAATCTCTCTTTCCCGATTCATTCAATCAATTATTCATCGCCTGATTAACGTAATATCATTTGCTGATATTCTTGTGCTAGATTCCAGACAAGGAGTTGGTAAGTGAAGTAATATGGAGTGAACTTCACTGAGTGAATATTGTATTACGATATCAATAGAGATGAAATTATAGTTATGAGTGGGATATATTATCTGTTGAAACAATGCATTAATTGAAGCAGTTAGTAGTATCGAATAGTTATAAATATATGTTACTAATATACTACACTTTAATACATAATAGTATTTAATAATTCATGAAGTAATGTTCATTTCATATTTGTTCAAGCAAATGGTATTTGATCAAATTCCTATTTTTTATCCCATTGTTTGATATTCGAATTAGTTTTAATTTCATTTCTAATCTCACAGGTGAAATGCTTTATTTTTCGTCAGAAAAAAGAACAATTGATAGAATATTCTCTAGTAATAACAAAATGTTTTCCGGCAATAAGTCTGGCTTGGAATTATCATTGTGACGATATGAGACATTTTATGTCGTATATAATGTTGCTAAATATATTTGTGTAGCATTTAGAGCTATCATTTTCTACAAGGCAAATATATGAAATAATAAACAGATATGATTGTATTCACTAGAAATCATTACTTTACTCTAGGAAGTGTGTTAACATTATATTTTTTTCTATTTCTCCGAAAAAAATTGAAATTGCAATGCTAGGAAATATTTTCAATTGGTTCTTAAGACTTTATTATTTTCCATACGACAAATTCTTAAGACTTTTTAAACGATTGGAAATTAGAAAACTGTAGTTTGTGAATCCAGCAACATGCAGTGTATATTATTATTCCATCATAAAATATCGTAGTTTTCAAATGAATTAGATAAATCGATGCACTCCAATTTTTCTATACTGTACCTCCTTTCTCAATCTGTAGCTCTTTTCACCGCCCTGAGGCCTCATCAGCACATTTATTCCATGTCCTGCATATATATCTGTGTTGGTGAGGAAGCTTAGGGGGATAAAACAGACTGAGTTTTGAGATTGAGAGCCGCTATATGGAGTTAAATGTGAGGTATGAGATGCACTAACACACTATGATGAAGAAATACTGATCGTAAGAAATAAATGAGTGAATTGGAACAAATTAAGGTCTATTATAAGAACACAGCAACCACTGGTATGATATGTACTAAATTTATTCAAATGTTAGCAATAAATTTGCCTTTGATTATATCAATGTTTGAATTTTATTCAATTCACAAATGTAAATCACAATATTTCCTTACTTTTGAAGTAGAATTAAAAGAAAACTTCAAAAATATTATGGTGATAAAATTTGTTCAAAATAATATTAGATTTTCAGTCACAAGTGGAATGGAGAGTATGTGATACAAAAAAGAAACTATAAGTAAATTCAATCCGTGAACTGAAAAATATTTTCTAAACTGCAAAGTTTGATGTCATTTCAGACAGAAGTCAAATTAAGCCACTTCTAATTCAGACGTTCGTTCGAACTCTAAACTGAGTATAAAAATCTTAAACTATAGTTCAGAAACAGATTCGATATTCTCGAAGAACTACGTTACACAAAGTTAAGACAAATAAACTTGAAATGCATATTGAGATAAAATATCAACTGATATATTGATAAATATTCTGGAAGCAGTGTTTACATAAATAAAAGATATATATATGTAAGTATGCTTCTATCTGCCTACGAGTGGTTCCTAACTACTGCAGCGTGGCGCGTAGCCATGAGTGAAATATTGTATTACTAATATCAAATTAGTGGCTACGTGCCACGCAAAAGTGTTTTGGCATCTCGCTTTGGCAGGTAGGAGTAGGTGCCTATAGTTTTTTCTCTGCAATAATGCCTAATTACAACAACTCATTAATTGAAATAACTATGTATTGTTTTAAACAGTTGATATTGTATGGAATGAATAAACTACACTCTACTAACTATTATTTTTTTATTCGTGCGGCAATGTTCTTCTTCAAATTTGTTCAAACAATTTAAATTTGATAAAATTCATATTCTTTATCCCATTGTTCGAAAGAGTTCTTAATTTCATGTCTAATCTCACTGGTGAAATGCTTTGTTTTTCTCGAGTAATAAATAACAGGATGTTTTCCAGCTATATATTTGGCTTGAAATTATTATTACGACGATATGAGACACTCGTTGTTAGCAAATTTGTTGCTAAATATGTGCATAACAATTTGATACATTTATTTATAAGAATGAAAACATACGAAAATTGAAAACAATATGATTGTATCCAATAGAAATCATTATTCTATGTACCTTTTCTTCAGGAAAGTGCACTTCCCCCCCCCCCAAAAAAAAAAAAATTGTAATCGTTGTGCTTAAAAACAAATATAAACGATATTATGTGCATACCTTCGCCACCGCTTTGATCTGTTCTCTCTCAAAATATGATAAACTGCTACCTGGATAATGACCAATCATCCCACCAATTTTCATGCAATATGGTAAAATATTTTTTGAGTTATTCAATTATAAATGACCTTGACCTTGACATTTGACCGGATCGATCCCACATTTCCACCAGACAATTTGGTTGAATACTTTTTGATTTATTGAGTTACAAATGTCCTTGATCTTGATCTCTGTCTTTTGACCATATCGCTCCCAAAATCATATAAAATGATTCTTGTATATTTACCAATCTTCCAACCAAGTTTCATGCAATATGGTTCAATATTTTTTGAGTTATAAATGACCTTGACCTTGACCTTTGACCAGGTCACTCCCAAAATTCTACCACAGGTAACTAGACATGAACCAATCGATTTGCCAAATTTCAGGCAATTTGATTGAACTCTTTTTCAATTAAGCGAATAACAAGAAGATAAATAAATAATTATGTATATCACGGCAATAATATGACCTTCAATCGTTCGGTGAAGGTAATTAGTCTCGATACCCGAAGACAAATTTGTAAGAATTGAAATTAAAATTAAATTTGAAAAATGTTATATGTAGACTTACTATCATGCACTTTATATCAGTATAAACTAACGTTATTTTATAATGAATTTGGAAAAAAGTAGATACACTGCAGCGTTGTTTATCCTGAATGTGCATCATTTCTCCACCTGCGACTCTTTCTCGTTCCTTGAGGCCTCATCAGCACATTCATTCCGTGTCCTGCATGTATATTTGTGTTGGTGAGGAAGCTTAGGGGGATAAGACAGACTGAGTTGTGAGATTGAGAGCCGCTAGATAGAGTTTAATGTGAGATATGAGAGTGGTTGGAATTTTCTTTTTCGGAAATTTGGGTCAGGAAAAACCAGTTTTGGAGCTCTCAATTTTGGAATGAAAAATACTCAGCCTACGCTCTAAGGAACAACTGCTAAAACTTCAATTCTGAGCTGTTTAGCGTTGATACCTTCATTTTATATATTTTGAAATCAAATTCTGATGTACTTCACATTCCCCCAAACCCACCTGCCAGTCCATTAAATAATCATGAATTGTACAGTACGAAAAAATCCACCTACATGAAGTATATACTGTACAGGTATTAGATGCACTTACATACTCTGACTGAAGAAAAAAGATGGCAAGAGATTTAGATAGTGAGCACGTTAAGTGAAAAAAATGGTGGCATATTACAAAAACATAGTAAGCACTGGTATGATATGTTATATTATTGATAAATCTGTTGACAATAAGTATTTTTGTTTATCCGTAAAAGAAAGATAAGAATGTTTATCTTTCATTGAATACTCACAAATAAACACAAATAAAATTAACGAAATCTTTTTAGAAAATTATATTACAAAATCTATTATAATCGTTATTAGTTTTTATGGAAGTAAATTCGATATATGAACTAAGCAAATATATTTTTTCAAAACTGTAAAGTTTAATGTCATTCCAGACAGAAATCAAATTAAGCCACTGTTGATTCAGACGTTAACGTTCGAACTCTATACTTTTTATAAAAATCTAAAACTATAGTTCAGAAACAGATTCTATATTCTCGAAGAGCTTTGGTACATCAAATTAAGACAAATGAACTTGAAATATCAACTTATATATTTATTAATAGTTTGGACGCAGAGTTTTTATAAGTATTAAGTATGTCTGTTTATATCTGCCAACGCGCGCGGTCTAACTACTGATGCGTGGCCTGTAGCTAAGACTGGAGTATTACATTTGTGGCTACGGGCCACGCATCGGCATTTTGGCAGCGCACGTAGACAGATTGGAACAGGTGTCCATAGTTGATCTGTGCAGATAGGACGGAGTGAAATTAGCCCTCAAGTTGGTCAGTTTGGGTCTCATGATGCGCTCTTACTGCTCTCTGACTGCTGTAGTTACTATTCCGATCGTCTTGACCTCTGCCTCGCACCTGCTCATATTTTAATTTGGGTACAATAAAAAGCTGACAATACCTCTGCAGTGAACTTTATTATAGGATGAATACCATCTTCATTTTTTATGTTAGAACAGGGAATCACTTAACATTTTGAGAATTCAAATTTTAAACATCAATTTTGTTCGTTTTTTTGTTTAATGAACAACATTTATAATCTCAATTATCATGAATTCAAATACTGTTTCGTACGATTCACTTCAAATAAATTTTAGTCAGAGTTCAATCGTAATTTATTTACTAATATTGACAAGAACAATATATTTTGATTAATACATTCTATCACTTGTAAAGAGTTTCAAAATTTTAAATGTTGTTATAAACTTATAGGAGACATATTTAGGATTTAATTATTTGTTTTATTTCACAAATATTCGAATGATCTACATATAATATGGTTAAAAGTATCATTTAATGCAGAAGGATCTTATACAAGTAAAATAGCATGCACAAAAATAAATCTTTCTGCCAAAGGGTATAAAAAGAGTTGTATAATGCATTCAGTTTAAATAACCAGTGGCTATCAGACTGTCCTAGATTACTCGCAACTTCTACAATTCTCCCCTCCAGTTTACAAACTAAATTAAATCTGGAAAGCAACAATCACTGTTTTCTCGAGACTCTCAAACCAAAATGAAAAACCTGATTAAAATCCCTTGCGTGAAGTGAAGGAAGAACTCAATGAAAACTTCTATATTAGCTTTCAGTTGAAAGGAAACAATGGCCTATATTGCGAAAACTTTCCTAGATCTGATTTCTGAAAGTGAATCATAGTACTTTAAGAAACAAATAATATTTAAAATTGAGTTCATTTGCATATATCAAACGAATAAATGTTTCCTATATTAATAATGTCTGGGAATATCAATTAACTAATAGACTGTTATAATGTTGAAATTTTTCTACGATAGATGTACTGACATCCTAATAATAATAAATATATTCAAATGTATATTTACCAAGAAAAAATGAGACCAATTTTATTCCTTAATATCACACCATTTCTCTTTTGTTTCATATTTGAGAAAAACAAAAGGTACTGGAACCAAATATCATAAACCATTAAGCTCAGAATTTCTCGATTGCATCATCAATATATTGAAAAACAATAATGCACAATCGTGTTTATCGATAATAAGTATAATAGACTTTAAAGGTAAATCACTTTTCTTTCCTAAGGATAATATTATTATTGAAATCGTTAGTAAGTCATTGTATTTTGAATAATAAATGCAATGATATTTTTCCACAACCTCTAGTTTATAACTATATCTTAACAAATTGTATTTTCTGCCAATTTACGTTAGAAAGACTATTTACTAATGTATTTCTTTCAAATAATTGAAAATCTTTGTATTGAAAGATATCGCTATAAATCCATTTTTTTCTGTCTTTTCAACCCGAATGAGATGAGACAAAGTTTACATTATTTTCTCGTGGATGAGTCAGCGATGATAGGGAAGAGAATGCACGGATTTGGGAGAAACGGACTTATTTTGACTCAATAGAAACGAATTTGAACCTAAATTAAAAATATAATTGTGTATCAGCACATGATATTATTGTGTATTTTATCCATCTTTCTTTGCAATACGTCTATTTTTGGAACCAAAAAACTGTACATTAGCAATAATGCGGAAAATCCATTTGACAAAGAGATATTTATTTAAAAATCAAATGAAAATTTTCATAGCTATAAAATGCTTTAAAGTCTCACTATTTAATCATATAAACCATTGAGCTTTGGAATATTGAATTATGGCATGCAATAGAATCAATTATTTTCGATATTGTGAAGTTAATTGAATTTGAATTTGTGAGAGTGACTCTTTGTTCGTGCCAATTATTATTGGCAGAGATACTGCTGGAATTGAAGGCAGCTGTGACGACAAATTGAGTAAACAGAAATTTTATTTGCAAATAGAGTAAACAATTAGAGATACAATTTTATAGATACAATTCCAAAATTCAAAGAAATGAAAGCATCACGCATGGAATTTATCAGTAAGTGAAGAAAAATCGAAGATTTATGATTTTTAATAGCTATTATTGTTAAGATCAGGTATTAAGTATTATGAAATTATGTAAGTTTAATCCATTACATATCATGAACCTTTTAAGATAGAGAGGTTAAATTTGATTAAGGAATTTGCTTAACAATATATTTCTCTATTTCTTACTTTTAACACTTTTAACTATTTTTTCAGTTGATATGAAAAAATGAAATAAGAAGACAAATCAATAGTTCCATATCCATGAAATCACTATTTATTTCAGCTTCACATTTGCAGAAAGATCAAATAGCTGATCTATTACTAAATGGACTGGGTAATGTAAAACTCGTAAATGTTCATCGGCTGATTGGAATCCTCTGCTTAGATTGACATTTTATCGCATCCCAATCGATTAGATCGCAGGAACTTTTAAGTGGTGCCGTATTTTTGATGATTGATGAGACAGGATCTCATTGAGCTTTTCCATTAAATTCAGTCGAACTGAATTTTGAAATGGCGCTAACACCAATCTTGCAGGACGGTAGAACATTAACATGTCCTCTACTCTTACTTGAATAGCATAAATGATACTTAGAAGGAGTGGGTTTGGGAATTACAGAAGGGTTTTGAATTTGAATTTTTTAAACGGTGTCGAATGTCCTATTCAATATTTCAGATTAACAGGATTATTAGTATGATATTAGCAAAATAGGAATGAATATTTCAGTAACTTTATAATGCTAAAAATAGACGATTAGTTATATTTTGACAAACAAATGGATAAAGGTTTTTATATGAAGGATCCATAATTTGATTTGATTTTAAAAAAGATTGAACAATATTGTCCCAAGCTAAACTTTACAATTTCAAATTGACCTAATATTTTGTTGCGATACATTGTTAGTAGAAAACAATGTTAAAATGCGTACTGTGTAAATTTAATGGAATACAGAGAGTTGTGCTATTTCTGTCTAAACCCTAATGAGTTTGACTGTCGAAATCAACGGGAGAGTAGTTAGTATATATACTAAACTAATGCGTACCAAATTTCAAGTAAAAATAATGAACATATAAGGAGAAATATATACATAGGTATTTAAGACATTGGAAACTGTGAGACCAGAGCTGTGATTGGGCGGAGCGTGGCCAAATCATAGCTCGTGCATGTATCTGCAATTGATGAAAATGTGGACAAATTCGTACGTATTCGCTAACCAAACTGTTATTCTAGGTTGCCAAACGTCACCAAAGTACAATTAATTCCATAATTTACGAGTATTTACGACGATACGTAATTTTTTTTAAATTTTCAAATACAAAAATATATTTGATATTTATGTAAGAACAAAGTCAAGAAAGGCCAGTAAATATAAACAAATGACATGAGAGATATTAAGTAATTTAAAAAAGATGTGCCTAAAAAACACATGTCAAACTCGTTATGATTAATAACATCATGATCTAGTTGGATCAAGAAAACAATGTACTTCAGATCCAAAATTGAATTGGAATTACCAATAGAATTCTAACTACTCAAAAATTCGAATACTAAGCAACCTGCCAAATCTTGTAGAGATATATATTTTATTTACAATCTCATTTTGTACATTTCTTTGTTCTGCTTTGCCATATCTAAAGGAATTTCCATTGAATTGAGTTAGGAAGAGTACGGTAGAAAAATAGTGATTTTATTCTACAACATCAGAGAAAATACGGAATGACACCTGAAATAGAAAGATGTATTGATTTTATTTATATGTGGAGAAGAATTTTGTTTGGCTGTAAAGCAGCTCTGTATATGAGTAGAGTGCTGTATCAACGTTACCAAGTTGTATTTATATTTAATTTTCTTTCTTATGGAAAATTAATAATTCAAGAATGTGTATTACTGAAAAGATTTTGACTTGTTTGATAACTTTAGGTAAATTGTTTATTAATTGGGTAAATTTTAATCACAAAATTCTTATCTTTGGTCACTAAATAAATTTAACTGATTGTGTGAACCAAATTTAAATCTCTTTTTAAAAGGACCGTACTTGGTTTTGAAAATATTTTTATTAATGAAGCTATGGTTCTGAAAATTAGAGCTCTATTAAAAAATTGAATTTTATCGTTTTTTTTTTTTTCTGTTGGATTTTTTGATTAGACCCATAGAAAATGAGTTATTCGAATTTGAATGAATTTCGAACCGTTTCGAAAAAAACTAAAAGCTTCTACAATTTAAAGCTACTGCATTAGGTTTTTGCATTCGATTCTCCAGGAAATTCTCTAGAACTACATTAGCGTGTTTATTTTTATTTTCGAATTATTTTTCGAAAAATTGATTTTTTCGTGAAAAAAATAGAAAATCAAAAAAATATTTGTTTCAAAATCTATTAATCCGAAATATAATTCCAAAAATTAAAAAATAGGCTCACATAGCTCTACAGAATTTCCTGGATAATAGAAAGCAAAGAGACCTAATGCCGTAGCTTCAAATTTGTAAAAGCCTTAGGCTTTTGAATACCATTATTTGTCAGTTTTGAGAAGTGAGACCCAACTTCTTCCCCTTATGAGATATCGGGTGCCGCTGATTGGTATTGCTGCCAATTGCTATTGTGTATGGTCTCAGTAGCAAGAAGTATACCAGATATGGCGAAATAATTAATTATTACGAATTATTTGTGGCTGACTGGGAACGTGTGAAGCATCTAATGCCACCCTAATCCTCACCGCGCCCCACTCCCTTTCTCTCTCCTCCCAATGGATAATAGTGACTCTAGAGCGCTGATATTTCACTCAAGCATCTGGAAAGATCCTATATAGCTATTTACAAAATAAAACAAAAAAGATAAAACTATGAGATTTTCCCAAGTACGGTCCCCTCAAGTACGGTCCCCATCATCTAAGTTTTATTCCAAAAAATTAGGAAAGTCTGCAAATGATGACATATAGGGTATATGAGAATATATTAACATTGCTACTTATCAAAAATATATTAGGAGAAGAACAATTTGTTCTTTATTAACAGATATACAATGTCATCCAATATACAAAATAACAAATATTAGATTCCTGGCGTTCCAGGAATTCCTGATATCCAACCTATTCCAGGTAAAACAAGAACCTCTCATTCCTGAGGGAATTATGCGATAGATTCCTATTCCTCTTATTAAGAATTTTTCTCTTCAGAATAAATTGAATTGTTTTCATGCAATCAAATACCAGTCCAAGCAAAATCCGTTATAATTAACGTACGAATACTAATAAATGTAATTTTAAATTTCAATGGTGTAATAAGGAATATCTGAAATAACTAATTATCTAACACAAAAAAAATTGGTAAATTAGGGAGTAAAGGTCCTATTTTAATGGAGATTTTCTTTATTTATTTATATATTAACAAATAATAAAGTAAAAAAAAAAATTTCTAAATCATTAATAATTTCTAGAATTTCAACTTCCTTTAATAAAATATTGACGTGACCTAGGAATGTGTCAAAAAACACACGTCAAACTCATTAGGGTTAAATAACCGAACCAATACATTTCCTCTTTTCATATGCCTATATTATCGTGCATTTTATTGTAACTGATAGCCTCTAAAACCGAGTCCAAATAAATCTTATCACTTATAAGCTTTAGTCAAGAGAAAACAAACAACTTCAGATCTTTAGTATTTTATACCACAAAGTTAATTTAATTAATTCATCTAACCGTCTGACAAATTATAATATCACAAAGCTTTAAACTTTATGTTTTGTTCTGTCTGAATAGGAATAACTTCAGATATCATTTTTCACCAGTACAGTAGGGGAACTAGGTTATTAATAGGGCTACAGCAAGAAATTCCAAAAGGAGATGAGGATAGAAAAAAGTCTAGAATATGCATTTAATGCAACCTTAATCTGATGAATATTCGGAACTGAGTTGTTTTAAAAATACCTATTCTTTCAATATAGTAACCCTACTGAGTTTGACTATCAGAATTAACGTGAAGGTTTGACTATGTATTAAAAAAACACATGTCTTATTTATAAACCTACGGTACTGTATTTAATACAAGTTATTAGTATTTGTATATACTAAACTAATGTGTATTAATGTGTATGCTTAAAAATATAAAGCATATAAGGAGGAATATATACATAGGTATATAAGACATTCGCAACTGAGATACCAGAGCTATGGTTAGGTGTAGTGTGACCCAATCATAACTCGCTCATATGGTGACAGGACAATAACCCTCCGTGCAAAAAAAACCCCGCGGTCAAAAAACCCCCGTGAAATATACCCCGGACAAAAAAAAACCGTACAATAAACCCCCCGGACAAATACCCCCGGACAAGAACCCCTCAAGCAAAAAAACCCCGTGCAAAAAAAAAACCCAGTCAATAAAAATAGCATAATTCATTCTAATTAATTTTGTATTAATAAAATTACTATATGCTATAAATATAAAGAGATATAAGGCACCTAACGTTAGGTAAGCGGTCCGATTGGGGGGGTTGGGGGGGGGGGGGGCTTGCCTTCTCATCCCGGCCATGTTTGATAGTGACAAAATGTATACTGTACTTATTTTTACTAATAAAAAGGTAATTGGGTATACCTTATTTTGAAAAAAAATTGTCATATTTTTGAAGAAAATGTAATAATTATTGGTTCGCATTGAATAATGTTTAATATATTAATAAAAATGAATTATGCTATTTATATAGACCGGGGGTTTTTTGCTTGGTGGTTTTTTGTGCTGGGGGTATTTGCCCGGGGGGGTTTATTGCACGTGGGTTTTTGTCCGGGGGGTATTTTGCACGGGGGTTTTTGACCGCGAGGGTTTTTTGCACGGGGGTTATTGTCCTGGAATCCGCTCATATGTCTGTTCTTAATTGAAACGTGGACGAAAGTGTGTTGAGTGGTTAGCTAGCTGTATTTCTATGTTACCATACGTCACCACAGTACATTTAAGTTCGTATTTACGTGATTTATGCTGATTTATCCAGAACGTGAATATTTTTTAACTTTTAAATATAAAATTATATTTGGTATTCATATACTAGGAACAAAGGCAAGAAAGCCCGATAAATATACATGAATGACATGGTAGTTATAAGGTTCAATAAAAAAGATAAGCGTAGAAAACACCCATCAAACTCATTTTAAGGTTTAGTTTATAATGTAATTGAAGAGTGAGATTTCAGTTCAATATAAATTTATGACTATTGAAAATTTAAACGGGTTCAACTCGATCAGATATATAAAAATCTCCCTTACTCTCTCATACATCATTGTTTCATTTCGTTAAAAATGTAACAGTTTGAATAAACGACAGAATGTCACATTGTCTTTTTATTTACTGCTTGGAACGATGGAAATTATTTACTTCAGATCACCAATTCATTCACAGTTTTACAAAATTATAGCACAATTTATTGCGGGCAAGATTGGAAAGATAAATTGGAACTAACAAATCAAAATGGTGGTTTCATCACGTAAATCGACCTATTTCCAAGGTAGCAATTCATGTGAAATTCAGTCAAATAAATTTACCAAATAATTTATTCTGGATGAAATATATTCTTTATCTTATTTACTACTGTTAAACTATTCAGTAACCATTTAAAAATAACGTTGCTGATGTAACGAGATACTTAACTTGGAAAATACGATTCACTAATTTTCCATCAGAATCTGTTCTATTGCTAAAGCGTAGATGAACACAATAAGATTAACTCTGCAACACAATTAAGCGAGTATAATCAATTTGAATCAGAACTCATCGATTCAACTCATAAAAATCATTGAATGAAAGACTGACTTTTGATTCTCTTTGAACAAAGATGTTTCATTATTAAACTTGTTTTTAATCATGAAAAGTGAATCTAAAGAGAATGGATCATCAAATAGTTAATATTAAAACCATCTTACACATGGAGTATAAAATTGAAGCCTTCTTTTCGAAAGTAATTTGATATTGCTTTAATTATGGGCGACAATATTTCAATAGAAAATATTGAGCAAATTACAGAAAATTCTTATCTATTAATAAACTAATAAGAGCAAATTCTTAAATGCAAGTTTTAAAATCAATATCATAATATTCTTTTTTAATCAATGTGATTCAAAACCAAAAAGATTATACTATCAAAGACCTCCTCATCATTTTCCTTCTGTTCTTTTTTTTCTAATTCTCACGGATTGAAGAGTCATTAAAATCGAAGTCTTTTGTTGTGTGAGGCAAGAAATAGAGACATTTTCTGCTGTGTGTATCGAACGGTTGTCATCAATCTAACTTCTGTCGAATCGTTTGAGAATGTTATTCTAAGAACCAGAAAGAGTATTATTGCAGGACTGCTGAAGATAAGAATGGAACATAAATTTATTTTTGAATTCTAGTGACTTCTTCCCTTTGAATAACCATTATAATATATTCTTCTTTGCTTGATATTCCTAGGGATAAGTTAGCAAGATGGTATAATGATCTATATGCTTTCATCATTAAAAAATGATTTTCAATAATAACTCACTTTCAATTAATATTTGATTCAAATCAAATACTCATAATCTAAATTCTTTCATTTCTATATTCACGTATCAGGTTTTTTTAAAATATTGCCTAAAATAAAAATAAAAAACACACTGGTCAAAGCTTAGTAAATCCATGCGGAGTGGAATTATTTATCATCTAAACAATTCACTTCTTGGCGACCGTCCAACTTTATCCAGCAATTCCAAGTCCGCGTTCATTTAAAAGCTTCTTCCGGATCTTTAGCTAAATTACGACATTCAAAAACCAGATTTCAACTGATATTCGTAAGTGCAAAATGAAGGAATGGATGGGGAGTATTGTACTTTGATAAATTAATTTGATAGATTAATTAAATTGATGAACACTATTTTTAAATTCTTGTTAACATGGAAAATTCCATATCCAGGTTTGAAAGTAATCGAAGTGATTTTCGACAATTGTGACTAATTACGCGTATTTCAAAATATTAATTTCGTTAGTGATGCAAAATTGCAACAATAATTATTTTTAAATTTAGGAATATGAATATAAAGGGTCGTGTAGCTAAATTGGGACTAACTTTAACAGCACATATCTTCCGTAATTTCACATATCTTCCATAATATGTGAAATGAGACGCGCCGGGAACTCTGTTTCAGACATTATTAAGAGCACTGGCTATGCGAAATCAACTGTTTATCGAGTTGTTGCTGCTTTTGATGCCGAGGGTAAGGTTCAGAGAAGTCGACACAGTCCCTGCAGTGATCGTAAGAGAACCAAAACATTCCTTGCTGGGCTGAAAGAGACCTTGAAGTCAGACCCAAGCCAGCAGATGTCAAAACTGGCACAAAAGCGCAGCGTGAATAGTAGCGCCATCAGCAGGGCAATCAAGGAAGACCTTGGTATGAAGTCATGCGTAAGGAAAGTCCGTAACCTCCTAACTACCTGCTCCAGAGCCTTCAGAGCTGAAAAGCTGAAAGATGCCCAAAGCTTCTGAACCATTTGAAACACAAAGGAGGACATGTCCGCGTTTTTGTTTACGAGAAAAAGTTCGTTGATGAAGAGGTTGCAAATCGCCAGAACACTCGGGTAGTTGCCTCCGATCGTTCAGAAGTTCCTCCTGTGATGCAGAGAAAAAAAACCGCTTCTGTGATGGTTTTTGCAGCCGTCGCAAGTGATGGTAAGGTGATACCTCCTCATTTCATCGAAGCGGGTCTTAAAATCAACACAGCGGAGTACTTGAAAATTCTGAAAGATGTTTTGATGCCGTGGAAACGTAGGAACTACGACCTCTTCAAAGTGATGCTCGTTCAAGACTCTGCGCCCGCGCATGGAGCAAAGAAAGTTCAGGATTTCCTGAAGGAGAATCTTCCTTCGATGGTCCCGAAGGATATTTGGCCCAGCAGCTCCCCAGATCTGAATGTTTGTGACTATTGGCTGTTTGGTGTCATTGAGGGAGAGTCTAACGTAACTTCACATCCAAGTGTCAAATCTCTGAAGGCCGCCATTCGTCGGGCATTTCGTAATCTTGACCCCGAGAATGTAAAAAGGAATTGTTCACGGTTTCGCTCGGGAATCTCCCAAATTATTGACGCAAAGGGTAGTCACATAGAATGATTTTGTTCTGTAGACAATAACGAACAAATAAATCTAAGTAAAATTGCATTTAATCATTATTTGCCTTTCAAAATAGCGAATTTAAAGAAAAACTATGTTAGTCCCAATTTAGCTGCACGACCCTGTATATGGTAAATTACTAAATTTACCTAATTTTAGCATAATGCTTGTAGACATATTAACATATCCACGAAAGTGAAATTCATTCAAATATTCAAGTTCATTATCAGTATTACCTCAATATTGCAAGAATGACATATCCAATATGGGAAATTTAGAAATAGTACCACAATAACGGGATCAATACCCCAATAATTTTCCAATATGAGATTATTGCGTCAATATTGCTGCAATAATTCCATGCTACCTGGGAATATTTTTTTGTATTATTATTGGCAAATTAACATTTTGTGCTGTTTCTTTGTGCTTGTATTTTTTATTAACTGGAAAATACATTTTCCAATAGTAGAGCAATGAAATATTATGAGGTTTAAATATGAATAAGAAAAAAATAGTCTTCAATATGATTACAATGTTTGATGATTGGAATGATAAATACAGTGTGTCCCAAAAAGTAACTACTTCACACTTAATAAACAGTTGTATATTTCTTATTTAAATATGATAGAAAAAAATGTTTTTCATTTAAACAACACTAACTTCCACAAAATCTTTTTTCTTCGATCGAGCAAAAAGAGTCAGCTATTTCTGGGACATATTAACTATGTGTTAGTTAAGTTTACCAAATAATTCAAACATCCCTAACTCCATTTCTCATCCTGCAAACTCTATTCCAATTCTCCAAACATACACCTAGTTAGGTGACAACTCTCCACATTTCCTTCCAACTCTGTATTACTATTTCTTACAGTCTGAAGCAGCGAAATGAATTAATTTACTCTTCGTGATGCATTTTTGAGATGATTTCTCAATCAAATAGTTGCTATGTCATGCTCGTGTTCAAATAAGTTATTGTGAAGAGAATTTGTTTTCAAAAGAATATATCAATCTGGAATAGAAAAAATACATTTTAAGTGTTTTATCGAAACTAAATGGGTGTATAACTTGAAAATTAGTTTCTGAAGTTGAAATAAAAAAACATTTACGAGTTTTTGAGCTACAGTTCTTTGACAATTACGAATTATTTACAGTTTTTGAAATGAGGTAACTTTATTTTTATTTGAAAGGTACATTAGTGAACTAGATAAGAAAAGTTAATTTGGAACATTGCCAAGGTCTGAAACATGGTATTATATAATTTAAATGACGTCATTTAGTTGTATTCTATTCATTCACTTCGACAAAATATCTATAATACATTGAATGAATGATAAAAAATGATATGGAAACAAAACATTGAAAATCACTTCACTAAATAATGTGATGTCACCAAATAAATACCATTACTCAATTGGTTACCAATCTAGTTTTACCGAAGAAAAGTTTATTGGACCGTATTTGATGATTTTATGACTAATTAAAACGGATAAAAAAAATTGTCAAGTGATAAAGAATTCTTTTGAATCATGCTATTGTTATACAATATCTTAAATATAATGAATTACACTATTTTGGAATCATTTTTGAGATCATATCAGAAGATTCAGAACAACTGCCTAAAATGTAACGACTTCATCACCTCTTTCCATCAAATATTGGGATGTTGTTGTTCCAGACTTGATTCGAAAAACAAGCATTTGTTAAGATTTACGATAAATTCTCGACTGACGTTTAGGAGAGAAGATAATCAATCCAAAGAACTTTTACATCTATGTTTTTACTCAGAGAAAGTGAATTTACATTATGTACAACGTATGACATGTCTATGTCTTAACTTCAACTGTTGAGTATAATTTATTAGAGAGTTCACTTGAATGGTATCGTCTGGTGAGCTCTTACAACTCCTGTAGATACTCCTTACTCAATCGACAAAGTAAGGGCGGGGAAATATTCTAAGTTTTGCTGCCTAACTTATCATCAGATGGAATAGCCTACTTGGAATATATTAAATTGTTAGTGTGGAATTTATAAACGGCAGTATATGAAATGAAAATATGGCAAAAGTTGTCATAATCGTATGAAAAATAATAATATCTTTATAATTATACTATAGAATGAAGATACCCATATAAATTGAGTGTCTATTTACCAAATTATATAAGTGATCATATATATTTTAATTGGTGATCATCAAAACACGTAATTTCAAATTTCCTTCGATTACATAACATTTCCCATTATTAATGTTTTCCCTGAGAGAGAAATATTCGAACAACAGGAATATTAAAGGAAATATAGCAATGATTTTCTGTTCAAAATATAAGGATTAATATTTGTCGGAAAGCTCCCATTCAGAGTGAAATCGGCGGGTATATTTTTTCATTGCATTAGTCATTTTGTATTTTATATTTCAAGCTAAATGAGACCTTAAATTAATTGAACATAAATATTTGAGACAATAATAGTTAAACATTAAAATTAGTGCAGTAAAGTTTCTAGAATTCGACCATGTGAAATTTCCGATCAGAAGATACA
This sequence comes from Caprella mutica, assembly GCA_947561585.1. Taxonomy (NCBI): domain Eukaryota; kingdom Metazoa; phylum Arthropoda; class Malacostraca; order Amphipoda; family Caprellidae; genus Caprella; species Caprella mutica. The sequence continues at coordinate 22,282 of CANNZV010002670.1, read as the reverse complement.
GTTCGAGTCGGGAAAGTAATAGATTTTATGATAAATAAAGTTATTCGTAATGTTTGTAAAGTTCTTCACATAATACAGTGTTCTTCTTCTATCATTATACTCTTTCATTAGAACCGACCTATCTACTACTTTATCAACATTTTCAAAAAGTGCACGTTTCACAAAAGTCAGAGTAATTGTTTTCCTTTTTTATTTTAATGTAAGAAAAATTGGTTCACATCTGGAAATTTTTAAATATTTCGATCAGATTTGTAACGGTGATGCACATTATATTAAAATATCTCTAACCATTCATTTAAAATAAAGTTATACTAATAGTTATGTTGGAATCTCACCAAACATAATTGTGACAATTTCACTCATCACCTTTTATTCATCACGGAGTGACAATTATATGTAGTTTATCATTATTATTGTTGAATATTTCTATTTGTGATAATATTTTTACTAATTTGCATATCGAATGTTGTCCGAAAAATTCTCTGAACTTAAAAAAATAGATTTTCTTATTTCAAATTGATTCCGTAGCTCCATCTGCAATTTTTCCAAGGAATTAGTACTATATACATATATTTCATTATTTTTTCACTTATTTAGTCCAATAAAGAGTTTAAATTCGAATGTCAGCAATGTCATATTGTAATCGTTTTCCGTTAGTAATTTGAAGTCCAAATATGTGCCTCTATATCAATCTTCCACTTTTCTGAGAAATGAAGAATGGGCTTAAATAACCATTTTTCATTTTCCGAGATAATGAATACATTCTCTCTGCTTAGAATCCACGCCTTTGAGTCTAATGTTATTATAATCCACAGACTGGTTTGTAGTGACGGAGGTAACGGTTTGATCTATCCACAGGGAGGAATAAAAGACAAAAACTTTGGTGTCGTGTGTATCTGGTTAAAAAAAATTTTGAAGACAGAGCTGCAGCGTAGTGAAAGATGACTTTCATTTTGCTTCAAATTCTAACCAGAAACAAGACTCCAATTTGTTGCAGATGCTGCAAGATTGGTCAGCAGAATTTATCAGCGTTTTATGGCAGAAAATGCGAGGTAGTTTGTCAGAAGAGAATATACTATGGGTATATCTTTCATATTGTCTCACAGAATTCATTATACTCGAAAAACTGATAATATTACAATATTCGGAAAATGGGTGCTCATATAAGTCATGATATCATTCAAGAAATTTAAAATAAACATACAGCATGTCTTGTGCTAACTTTTACTCTTCAAATAATGTAAAGATTTCAGTTATACGAAGATACTCTACAGTAAAACCATCCTTTTCTCTACAGTAACATACCTTACTAATAATGTGCACGTTTCTTTCGTAAACGAATGGCTTGAGAGGTAAGCAAATACTCCAAACTGTAATTACTTCTTCACAATAGGGAAAAGGATAAATAAACTCCTTATACCGGTTGAGGATTTAAAACCAAAATATCGGAGGTGAAAGTTCGCTTCCTAAATCTCGAAAGAAAAATGAAAGCTCACCTATTCTGATATCGATTGTAGTGCCAGAAAATATGTTGAATATTATATGTTTACTTATTTAGAGCATTTTGTTTCTCTATTACTTACTGAAAAAAGAATATATTAATTTCTACTTTTAAACGAAAAATTTATATAAAAACATGAATAAAGCCGCATAACGGTATGATGAAAACTATCAAATAATCAAACCGTTAGCATTCATTGCAATCTGTATCAGATAGTTCTATTAACAACAATCACTTTCCTAACATTCAGTGCAGAGTACAAATCTAATCCATTTTCTCTCTCGTCAATTGTAAGTGTGTGAATGCGTACCATTTGGATGTATTTTTATGCTGAGGATAATAGGACATTGTCCTTTAATAGCTCTGCTCAGAATCTATGGCCCATTCTGCTGAAAGAGCTTGGTACGCGACAATGACCTATAGATCTTCTCGTGATTATGCTCTGTCCTTTGGAAACGAATTTAGGCTATTGTTAGAATTGGTTTTGAATAAGGTCAGTATATACAGGGTGCGAAGAAAGTCTCGAATCAAATTCTATTTTTAAATTAAAGATGTTATTTATATACTAAATGTATCTATTTATATCTCATTATCTTTCTATAATCATATACTTTATTGTTCCAGGTCAATATTTGATAAATTTTCATTGCCTTTTGTAAAAATGAGTCAACATGAGGCTATTATTCAGCTACACTGCGCGGGGAAGACAAACCCAGAGATTATTGAGCTGTTAAAAGCACCGAAATCGACTGTTAGGGATGGTGTTAAATGCTACCTAGAGCTGGAGACAACAGGTGATCGCCTCAGGTGTGGACGACTTTGCACTGCACGCACTCCAACAAAATTCAAAGCCATTGGGAGTGGATAAGGAGTAACCCCAAGCGAAGCACGAGAAAGATGGCTAAGAGTATGGATATCGATGAAAAACTATGAGAACCATCGTCAAAGAAGACCTGAAGTTGTCCCCCTATATAAATGACCAACATGCAACAGCTCACGGACTTGCAAAAACAGAAGAGGCTGGACAGATCAAATATTCTTTAGAATGCAATGAAAGATGGCACGCAAGCTAGTGAGATCGTCTTTTCAGATGAGAAAATGTTCACTGTGGAGACCAAATTCAACTCTCAGAACGGCAGAATTTTGGCAAAAAGTGCTGACATTATCTTTCCATCCATAAATAACTGTTTTCAGTCGCCAAAAGCATGCCTCTGTGATGGTTTGGGATGCCATCTCAGAAAGTTGGAGATCTCCTCTGATTTTCCTTAAAGAAGGCGTTGAAGTTAACGCAAAATCGTACATCGAAGATATTGTGTCTCCAGGACAAGCACTTCAAGAAAGGGTCTTTTACCTTTCAACAGGACGGCGCGAATTTCAGGTTTGGTGTGACCGTCACTTTCCTGCGTTTTGGAGGAAGGAATTGTGGCCTCCATCATCGCCGGACCTAAACCCTCTGGACTTTTGTGTGGTCCATCTTGGAGAAGGAATCGTGCGCTACAGCTTATGATAGTAGAGAAACTCTGAAGAAGTTCCCAAGAAACGTTCCGTGCTGCAGTAAAGAGCTTCAGAGGTATACTCGAGAGAGCAATCGCCGGCGATGGTGGTCATATTGAAAAATAATTGGTAGAACTGTTAAATGGTTTTTTTGAGATATTGTGTGATAAGTTTTATTTTATTTCATCCATCACAACTCATTAATTTAACATTTTTATATGATCGGGGACTTTCTCCGCACCCTGTAGTATTTAGGGTGACAGTAAATTTAACCCCAGTTTGCAATTCAAATGTGTTAATTAACTTTAATTTTGGTATACTTTATATTACATATTTGATGGATTATTCTATACTTGCATCATTCATATAAACTCTGTGAAGTTTATTATAATTCATATTATGTTTTATTTTTTTAATTTTCAGATATATAGAGTGAATTTTTAAAAATTGAAAATTATTCGTAATTTATGAAGAGAAATAAGAAGAATATTGTATCATTGGATATTAGGCTTTCATCATTAGTTTGCTAAATAAATATACATTGTAAATATTATATGGAAATGAAAATAAAATGAAGCCAAATAAAAGTTCTGAAATAAAAAAGATAACAATTTCTAGCATTGTAAATTCATTTAAAATGTAACGGGTTTTTATAGAAATCCAATTACGTAATATCAAACATACATTTTGATTTTTTTTTCTCGGAAGGTTAGACTATGATTTCATTAAATTATATATACGTTGAGAAATTCACTGGAAGAAAGATATAAAATATGAAAGATATGAGATATAAAATAGCCATTGTTATACAGGGTGGGGCGTAAGTTTAGAAGCAATTTTTAAACATTAATATAATTCTTAAAAATAAGTTGATGGTGATAGGGTGATAGGGTTTGAACTATAGTAAAGACACTACATTATAACGTGGCAGTGTTATTTTTTACAAAAATTTAGTCAATTCAAAAATGTCAGACAAAAGAGAGGCCATTATTGCTCTACACCGTGCCGGGAACTCAGATTCCGTCATTTCAAAGACTCTCTCAATAGCGAGATCAACTGTTTGGAAGTGTGTGAAGCGTTTTAATGAGAGAGGAGACTTGACTGATCGTCCAAGAAGTGGTAGACCACGCTCACAACGCACCAAACAACTGATAAAATGTGCCCGAGAGAAGATCAGGAGGAACCCGAAAAGGTCAATACGATTGTTAGCCAAAACAGCTAATGTGAGTCCCAGAACAATGAGAAGAGTGGTCAAAGAAGACCTAAAGATGTCCTCTTTCACCCTCCAAAAGAGACAGACTCTGTCAGAAGCTGTAAAGAAAAAGAGATTGGAGAGAAGCAAAGCACTTCTGAGAGAATTGAAGTCTGGCATGGCTGATGAATTTGTTTGGTCTGACGAAAAAGATTTCACAGTGGAAATGGTTCACAACCGGATTTATCATCTTCTACATTTTTTTATATAAATGAAGTGCTAAAGTTTTATGGATATATATTCATAGAATATTCGTACCAACAGTTTACTTATATTTACTGAGATGATTAACGTGGAAGAGTTTTAAATAAAGAAAAGTTTATTTCATATTGAAGGTGATATATCATGTATTTGAAACTTTGAATGGTTTCCATTTATGTATATTTATGTCAAACCTTAACTGTTCAATTGAATAAATAAAATAATAATTTATGGAATTTGTACACTTGACTAATTGATTCGTAACAGATGAAAATAAGTTCCTGTTCGTATATTAGTGCATATATTCTATATATTTTAACAGTTCGGTCAGTATTAAAATAGTTGTTGTAATAAAAATATATACAGTCAGTGAAAAGAAATTGAACAGCAGTATATTTGGAAATATACATTACTCAATTTCCCAAATGAATTATAACTTTATGAATAGGAACCATTGACCTTTCTGTGTGTAAAATGTTCACTGCAATAATACAAGTATCCTTTATTAGCAAAGTTACCGTTTCAAATTAGTAAAACTGTAGCTTCAGAGTTTTGTAGCCTAAATTTGAACCTACAGAAGAAATTGATGATATTCCTTAGCCTCAAAATTGCAAGTCTTCGAATACTTTATCTGGATGGACAGCATCAGTATGCTATACTTCCAGAAATGAGAAATTTGCAAAACATGTTATATTTACAGTATATAATGTATATAATTACCCATCGTTATTATTATGCCAATCAGAAATAATAATTATAACCTAAAGCCTATTTATATTTGTTTTTTTATCCCTTTCACTAAAAGTTTTGCAATTTTAATATTTTTATCAGGTTCCTTGCTTCCTATGCCAATCATGAACTTATGATTTTTGTTTTTTGGTATTTTACATGTTGTAAACAAAATAAATTGAACTTAATTAATTACTTTCATGATCAAAGATAAAATCAATCAAAAAATTCACTGTAAACCTAATTTTTACAATCCCATTTCAGTTCAATTGAAGAAGATTTACTACTAATATGTCCCATTAAGACCGAAATGGAATAAGTTTCAATTTCCTGAATTGATGGCGATCAAATCCACGCAATGAAAAATCTTCCAAATTTGAGCGATAGGAATACATCTCTCATTATTGGTGCTGGAGATGAATGCAAATGGACGAGATGAAGAGCATCGAATGGTCTTTCTATGGGCAGGAAATGAGGTCTCGAACAAATTCTTATTGGAACAATCGAGAAGGATATTAAATGGACCTGTCATAGAGCAAATGATTCAAGGAGCCTATCTAAAATTTTGTAACAAACTATCTTAGATGTAGAATGTTAAGTGTTGTAAATAAAGTTCAGTAATCAAATTTCCTTTAGACTATAGGCTCTTAGTTTTAGTTAATTCCTTCTAAAGGAAATTCTATAAATGGTAGATATTTTTCTAGAAATTTACATATCTTTACCCTATTTGCTCTTCAAATTATATACTAAATATAATTACAAATTATATAATAATCTTATTGATACTATGCTATTGTTTGTTTCAAGAAAATGAAAACTAAAAAGTTCCACTAAGACATTTTGCAAAGAAAAGAAAATTATCAATCACACAAGATGTTTGAATAAATTGACACTTAAGAATCCGAATAGCTCTACTAACTGAAATTTAAATTGTGGTTTCTAATGATTCGAAATTCCTAACGGTATTCTCAGTGATATTAGGTAAAAAATGATTTGCCACCACTAAACCTTTGACTCATGTTTAATTGCACACACAAAAACTTAATTTCATAGTGAGTAAATAATCTATTGGACCATGCACTCTTTATTCACAATTTTTTAATGAACTCATATTAGTCTTACAAGTCTCAGCACAAATCTATTGTGAACATGTCATTGTGAGGTCAATTCCATTGTTCACCAGCACTAATAATTGTCATGTCAGCTCTATTGTAAGCATGTCATTGTGAGGTCAATTCCATTGTTCACCAGCACTAATAATTTTCATGTCAGCTCTATTGTAAGCATGTCATTGTGAGGTTAATCAATAGTTAAACAGGAAAAATAAACAAATGATTGCACACAATTTTTATTACATTTTACTTTTCTTCAACACACACCCATAATTAAAAATAAATAGCCTTGTAGTTATTTCTAAGTTATAAAAAACATCACTCACTGACAATAGAGAAATTAAAGATTCCCAAAGTATTAAGAAAATTAAGAAACTATTTAAGAGTCACTTGCTTGAATAAGGTACCATTTCTTAATATTTTTTAGTAGGAAATATTAGATGTACTGTTGGATCCCGACTAACAGATACAAAATGTAAGGGAGTGTTATATTCAAATAAATAAATAATAAATATAATATACATATGGAAAACAATTTCGAAGAGAACTGATCACCGTGCTTTCACAGTGATTAAAAACTAATACCTTGCATCAGGTAACTACTCTAGAGTCTAGACAAAATACTCAAATGGACTAGAAGGAATACTTTTCATCGGGTAATTACTCTAAACTAAATACCCAAAGTAACTAGAAAGAATACCTTGCATCAGGTAACTACTCTTGGCTAAATACCCAAAGTAACTAGAAAGAATATCTTACTCTACACTAAATACTTTTCAAACATCGAAAAATCATTAAATTTCAGATCACTAAATTTGTTCCCAATTTGCAGTTCAAAAGAATAGAAAAATAAGCTGGGAATTTTACCAAATTTTACCAGTTTGTTTAACCGAAACTCTCAATAATAAATAAATCAAATGAATAACGAAATTGAACACTCGTGCAACAAAAATCTTACATGTAAAACAAGAGCAAATCCACAATATGGTGCTAAAAAAACACAATAATTATTATTGATTAAAAAATACAAAACTCTTCTATAAGCCAATCTATCTCTAACTTTAAATAAATATTGTTAACAGAGAAATTATTCTATGAAACATATAATTATTTATTAAGAAATTTAATAGAGGTAATGAAGCCTGGGATTTTATTCAGATCTAATATCATTATAGAATTTTAATTTGAAGTAAAAATTAGAGAATGTTTATAAACCATGAAAATTAACTAAGATTTAATTTAATTAAATAATTTATATATTCAAACTATAAATATAATAAAGTTAATTTAGATAATTTAGATTTAATTACATACTACACCTCTCCTCGTAGATAACTAATTTATGTAAAAATGAAAAGACTTCGAATAACACTGTATCAGTACCTCCATGGAAATAAGTTACACATTCTTCTCCTCTAAACTGCTAATTTTACACATTCTACTCCTCTAAACTGCTAATTCTACACATTCTACTCCTCTAAACTGCTAATTCTACACATTCTTCTCCTCTAAACTGCTAATTTTACACATTCTACTCCTCTAAACTGCTAATTCTACACATTCTTTTCCTCTAAACTGCTAATTCTTCACATTCTTTTCCTCTAAACAGTTAATTCTACACATGCGACACTCTACTTCTTGCTCTAACAAGATTACTCTCTGAACTAATAGAATCATTCTATTCATTCAAAAGAGCATAACTAATACTTTCTAAACAGATCGAAATTCAAATAAAAAAAAACTGAAACTAACATCCAAATAACTAATCCAGATAATACCATATCATCTAATTAATCCATTCTGATTTCTGACAGCAAATAGGAAAGTTTCTGTTCCTTATGACAATATTCGTCAGTCCAGATGAGGATATGTAAGCATGTGGATTTGCAGAGTAAGGTGTTGCCAAGGTATCCCATTCACCAGTTGCGTCGGTAGGTTGTACAACGTCAGTGTTGCGCCACTTCCAGTCAGTGCCGTCATAGGCCAGGTCCAAAGGGATGAATAAATATGACAATAATTTGATCCCTGTGTAAAAAATGTACCTACTAGTTAGAATAATCATGAATACAGTGAATTCACTAATTACTATGCGAATGGTACACAAGCAGATCAAAAGGCACAAATCTACAAGTATATTTAAAGTAATGTAAAAATACAAATAAATATCACCTACATTTTAAATCCAGTTTTCATTTGTAAAAGTATATCTAACCAAGAGGTACGCTCTTCCTTTTATAGAAATATATCGAATACTCAAATGATATTCTAAACTATTATGTTACATATCAATATGGTTACGGGTTATAAGACTACAAACAATTTAAAATTTCGTTCTTTATTTCTATTAAAATATATATGTAATTTAAGTTATTCTTGTGATTTTTCATTTACTCTATGAATTGTAAGCAATGAAAATAGGTCGTCAGATAAATGTAAAACAAACAATAACAAAGACTTACAAAGCTGATAGACATATTATCAATAGTTACATACACTATTACCTACATACAAATACCCCCAAAAAAATATTAGGTGTCAAAGGCTACCTAGATAGTCAAAAACCATCAAATTGTCGATAATACTACATAAAGTTAGTACCTCTTCCTTGTTCTTCTATTGAATCTGATAGAAATGTCAGACAGTGAAGGTTGAGTTTGCACATTTCTTATATAAATGATTAACTGTGATCAGTTATAAAAGGTGGCGCAAAAAAAAGGAAACCCATTTTCAAACTAGTTTATTTTACAAACTATCAAATCTAGAAATTTTCTATAAAAATGTTTTATTCGTTTACAGTTTCTGCATTTATTTAGATAAACTGTTAAGAGATACGATGAAAATTGAACATCCAGCAGCGAATTTATAAATTGAATAGGAATAATTTATTCATGTTGACTACTGGATTAACAACAATGTTATGTTATTTACTTTCTTTCAATTTCTCAATGATAATAAGAATCGCCATTTTATTCTTCACATGAAGGTGTTTAACCTATAAACTTTTACTCTTGAATATGCCTGAATTCTGTTATATTTAAGAGGACCGAACATGGAAAAATTTGAAAATTGTATCGAATTGTTTTTATTTCAGTAATAGATAGTTGATAGTGTCAAAAATCTTCATGGAAAATTTCGTAGCGAGTTGATAATAGTGAGAGTTGGGGTCTCACTGGGACTGAGTGCCACACAGAGCAATAAAACATTTTTTTTTTTTTTTAACTATATTTTGGTTGATGTTATGGAACTGCAGTTTCTTGCATTTCATTCTCCAGGTAATTAGTGAAGTTAGTCAATGAAATTAGTAATTAGTGAAGTTAGTCAATGAAATTAGTAATTAGTGTAGTTAGTCAATGAAATTAGTAATTAGTGTAGTTAGTCAATGAAATTAGTAATTAGTGAAGTTAGTCAATGAAATTAGTAATTAGTGTAGTTAGTCAATGAAATTAGTAATTAGTATAATTAGTCAACGAAATTAGTAATTAGTGAATTTAGTCAATGAAATTAGTAATTAGTGTAGTTAGTCAATGAAATTAGTAATTAGTGAATTTAGTCAATGAAATTAGTAATTAGTATAATTAGTCAACGAAATTAGTAATTAGTGAAGTTAGTCAACGAAATTAGTAATAAGTGAATTTAGTCAATGAAATTAGTAATTAGTGTAGTTAGTCAATGAAATTAGTGATTAGTGTAGTTAGTCAATGAAATTAGTAATTAGTGTAGTTAGTCAATGAAATTAGTAATTAGTGTAGTTAGTCAATGAAATTAGTAATTAGTGTAGTTATTCAATGAAATTAGTAATTAGTGTAGCTAGTCAACGAAATTAGTAATAAGTGAATTTAGTCAATGAAATTAGTAATTAGTGTAGTTAGTCAATGAAATTAGTAATTAGTGTAGTTAGTCAATGAAATTAGTAATTAGTAAAGTTAGTCAATGAAATTAGTAATTAGTAAAGTTAGTCAACGAAATTAGTAATAAGTGAATTTAGTCAATGAAATTAGTAATTAGTGAAGTTAGTCAATGAAATTAGTAATTAGTGTAGTTAGTCAATGAAATTAGTAATTAGTAAAGTTAGTCAATGAAATTAGTAATTAGTGTAGTTATTCAATGAAATTAGTAATTAGTGTAGTTAGTCAATGAAATTAGTAATTAGTGTAGTTAGTTAATGAAATTAGTTATTAGTGTAGTTAGTCAATGAAATTAGTAATTAGTGTAGTTATTCAATGAAATTAGTAATTAGTGTAGTTAATCAATGAAATTAGTAATTAGTGTAGTTAGTCAATGAAATTAGTAATTAGTGTAATTAGTCAATGAAATTAGTAATTAGTGTAGTTAGTCAATGAAAATAGTAATTAGTGTAGTTAGTGAATGAAATTAGTAATTAGTGTAGTTAGTGAATGAAATTAGTAATTAGTGTAGTTAGTCAATGAAATTAGTAATTAGTGTATTTAGTCAATGAAATTAGTAATTAGTGAATTTAGTCAATGAAATTAGTAATTAGTGTAGTTAGTCAATGAAATTAGTAATTAGTGTAGTTAGTCAATGAAATTAGTAACTAGTGTAGTTAGTCAATGAAATTAGTAATTAGATTAGTTAGTCAATGAAATTATTAATTAGTGTAGTTAGTCATTGAAATTAGTAATTAGTGTAGTTAGTTAATGAAATTAGTTATCAGTGTAGTTAGTCAATGAAATTAGTAATTAGTGTAGTTAGTCAATGAAATTAGTGATTAGTGTAGTTATTCAATGAAATTAGTAATTAGTGTAGTTAGTCAATGAAATTAGTAGTTAGTGTAGTTAGTTAATGAAATTAGTTATTAGTGTAGTTAGTCAATGAAATTAGTAATTAGTGTAGTTATTCAATGAAATTAGTAATTAGTGTAGTTAGTCAATGAAATTAGTAATTAGTGTAGTTAGTCAATGAAATTAGTAATTAGTGTAATTAGTTAATGAAAATAGTAATTAGTGTAGTTAGTGAATGAAATTAGTAATTAGTGTAGTAATTCAATGAAATTAGTAATTAGTGTAGTTAGTCAATGAAATTAGTAATTAGTGAATTTAGTCAATGAAATTAGTAATTAGTGTAGTTAGTCAATGAAATTAGTAATTAGTATAATTAGTCAACGAAATTAGTAATTAGTGAATTTATTCAATGAAATTAGTAATTAGTATAATTAGTCAACGAACTTAGTAATTAGTGAATTTAGTCAACGAAATTAGTAATTAGTGATTTTAGTCAATGAAATTAGCAACTAGTGTAGTTAGTCAATGAAATTAGTAATTAGTGTAGTTAGTCAATGAAATTAGTGATTAGTGTGGTTATTCAATGAAATTAGTAATTAGTGTAGTTAGTAAATGAAATTAGTAATTAGTGTAGCTAGTCAATGAAATTATAAACTAGTGTAGTTATTAAATTAAATTAGTAATTAGTGTAGTTAGTCAATGAAATTAGTGATTAGTGAATTTAGTCAATGAAATTAGTAATTATTGTAGTTAGTCAATGAAATTAGTGATTAGTGTAGTTAGTCAATGAAAATAGTAATTAGTGTAGTTAGTCAATGAAATTAGTGATTAGTGTAGTTATTCAATGAAATTAGTAATTAGTGTAGTTAGTCAATAAAGTTAGTAATTAGTGTAGTTAGTCAATGAAATTAGTAATTAGTGTAGTTAGTCAATGAAATTTGTAATTAGTGTAGTTAGTCAATGAAATTATTAATTAGTGTAGTTATTCAATGAAATTAGTAATTAGTGTAGTTAGTCAATGAAATTAGTAATTAGTGTAGTTAGTCAATGAAATTAGTAATTAGTGAAAATAGTTAATGAAAATAGTAAGTAATTAGTGTAGTTAGTCAATGAAAATAGTAATTAGTGTAGTTAGTCAATGAAATTAGTGATTAGTGTAGTTATTCAATGAAATTAGTAATTAATGTAGTTAGTCAACGAATTTAGTAATTAGTGAATTTAGTCAACGAAATTAGTAATTTGTGAATTTAGTCAATGAAATTAGTAATTAGTGTAGTTAGTCAATGAAATTAGTAATTAGTGTAGTTATTCAATGAAATTAGTAATTAATGTAGTTAGTCAACGAAATTAGTAATTAGTGAATTTAGTCAACGAAATTAGTAATTTGTGAATTTAGTCAATGAAATTAGTAATTAGTGTAGTTAGTCAATGAAATTAGTAATTAGTGTAGTTAGTCAATGAAATTAGTAACTAGTGTAGTTAGTCAATGAAATTAGTAATTAGTGTAGTTAGTCAATGAAATTAGTAATTAGTGTAGTTAGTCAATGAAATTAGTAACTAGTGTAGTTAGTCAATGAAATTAGTAATTAGTGAATTTAGTCAATGAAATTAGTAATTAGTAGATTTAGTCAATGAAATTAGTAATTAGTGTAGTTAGTCAATGAAATTAGTAATTAGTGTAGTTAGTCAATGAAATTAGTAATTAGTGTAGTTAGTCAATGAAATTAGTAATTAATGAATTTAGTCAACGAAATTAGTAATTAGTGAATTTAGTCAATGAAATTAGTAATTAGTGTAGTTAGTCAATGAAATTAGTAATTAGTGTAGTTAGTCAATGAAATAAGTAATTAGTGTAGCTAGTCAATGAAATTATAAACTAGTGTAGTTATTAAATTAAATTAGTAATTAGTGTAGTTAGTCAATGAAATTAGTGATTAGTGAATTTAGTCAATGAAATTAGTAATTAGTGTAGTTAGTCAATGAAATTAGTGATTAGTGTAGTTAGTCAATGAAAATAGTAATTAGTGTAGTTAGTCAATGAAATTAGTGATTAGTGTAGTTATTCAATGAAATTAGTAATTAGTGTAGTTATTCAATGAAATTAGTAATTAGTGTAGTTATTCAATGAAATTAGTAATTAGTGTAGTTAGTCAATAAAATTAGTAATTAGTGTAGTTAGTCAATGAAATTAGTAATTAGTGTAGTTAGTCAATGAAATTTGTAATTAGTGTAGTTAGTCAATGAAATTATTAATTAGTGTAGTTATTCAATGAAATTAGTAATTAGTGTAGTTAGTCAATGAAATTAGTAATTAGTGTAGTTAGTCAATGAAATTAGTAATTAGTGTAAATAGTTAATGAAAATAGTAATTAGTGTAGTTAGTCAATGAAAATAGTAATTAGTGTAGTTAGTCAATGAAATTAGTGATTAGTGTAGTTATTCAATGAAATTAGTAATTAATGTAGTTAGTCAACGAAATTAGTAATTAGTGAATTTAGTCAACAAAATTAGTAATTTGTGAATTTAGTCAATGAAATTAGTAATTAGTGTAGTTAGTCAATGAAATTAGTAATTAGTGTAGTTATTCAATGAAATTAGTAATTAATGTAGTTAGTCAACGAAATTAGTAATTAGTGAATTTAGTCAACGAAATTAGTAATTTGTGAATTTAGTCAATGAAATTAGTAATTAGTGTAGTTAGTCAATGAAATTAGTAATTAGTGTAGTTAGTCAATGAAATTAGTAATTAGTGTAGTTAGTCAATGAAATTAGTAATTAGTGTAGTTAGTCAATGAAATTAGTAATCAGTGTAGTTAGTCAATGAAATTAGTAACTAGTGTAGTTAGTCAATGAAATTAGTAATTAGTGAATTTAGTCAATGAAATTAGTAATTAGTAGATTTAGTCAATGAAATTAGTAATTAGTGTAGTTAGTCAATGAAATTAGTAATTAGTGTAGTTAGTCAATGAAATTAGTAATTAGTGTAGTTAGTCAATGAAATTAGTAATTAATGAATTTAGTCAACGAAATTAGTAATTAGTGAATTTAGTCAATGAAATTAGTAATTAGTGTAGTTAGTCAATGAAATTAGTAATTAGTGTAGTTAGTCAATGAAATTAGTAATTAGTATAATTAGTCAACGAAATTAGTAATTAGTGAATTTAGTCAATGAAATTAGTAATTAGTCTAATTAGTCAACGAACTTAGTAATTAGTGAATTTAGTCAACGAAATTAGTAATTAGTGAATTTAGTCAATGAAATTAGTAATTAGTGTAGTTAGTCAATGAAATTAGTGTAGTTAGTCAATGAAATTAGTGATTAGTGTAGTTATTCAATGAAATTAGTAATTAGTGTAGTTAGTCAATGAAATTAGTAATTAGTATAATTAGTCAACGAAATTAGTAATTAGTGAATTTAGTCAATGAAATTAGTAATTAGTATAATTAGTCAACGAACTTAGTAAATAGTGAATTTAGTCAACGAAATTAGTAATTAGTGAATTTAGTCAATGAAATTAGTAATTAGTGTAGTTAGTCAATGAAATTAGTAATTAGTGTAGTTAGTCAATGAAATTAGTGATTAGTGTAGTTATTCAATAAAATTAGTAATTAGTGTAGTTAGTAAATGAAATTAGTAATTAGTGTAGCTAGTCAATGAAATTAGTAACTAGTGTAGTTATTAAATGAAATTAGTAATTAGTGTAGTTAGTCAATGAAATTAGTGATTAGTGAATTTAGTCAATGAAATTACTAATTAGTGTAGTTAGTCAATGAAATCAGTGATTAGTGTAGTTATTCAATGAAATTAGTACTTAGTGTAGTTAGTCAATGAAATTAGTAATTAGTGTAGTTAGTCAATGAAATTAGTAATCAGTGAATTTAGTCAATGAAATTAGTAATTAGTGAATTTAGTCAATGAAATTAGTAATTAGTGTAGTTAGTCAATGAAATTAGTAATTAGTGTAGTTAGTCAATGAAATTAGTAATTAGTATAATTAGTAAACGAACATAGTAATTAGTGAATTTAGTCAACGAAATTAGTAATTAGTGAATTTAGTCAATGAAAATTAGCAATTAGTGTAGTTAGTCAATGAAATTAGTAATTAGTGTAGTTAGTCAATGAAATTAGTGATTAGTGTAGTTATTCAATGAAATTAGTAATTAGTGTAGTTAGTAAATGAAATTAGTAATTAGTGTAGTTAGTCAATGAAATTAGTAATTAGTGTAGTTAGTCACTGAAATTAGTAATTAGTGAATTTAGTCAATGAAATTAGTAATTAGTGAATTTAGTCAATGAAATTAGTAATTAGTGTAGTTAGTCAATGAAATTAGTAATTAGTGTAGTTAGTCAATGAAATTAGTAATTAGTATAAGTAGTCAACGAACATAGTAATTAGTGAATTTAGTCAACGAAATTAGTAATTAGTGAATTTAGTCAATGAAATTAGTAATTAGTGTAGTTAGTTAATGAAATTAGTAATTAGTGTAGTTAGTCAATGAAATTAGTAATTAGTGTAGTTAGTCAATGAAATTAGTAATTAGTGAATTTAGTCAATGAAATTAGTAATTAGTGAATTTAGTCAATGAAATTAGTAATTAGTGTAGTTAGTCAATGAAATTAGTAATTAGTAAAGTTAGTCAATGAAATTAGTAATTAGTATAAGTAGTCAACGAACATAGTAATTAGTGAATTTAATCAACGAAATTAGTAATTAGTGAATTTAGTCAATGAAAATTAGCAATTAGTGTAGTTAGTCAATGAAATTAGTAATTAGTGTAGTTAGTCAATGAAATTAGTAATTAGTGTAGTTAGTCAATGAAATTAGTGAAGTTATTCAATGAAATTAGTAATTAGTGTAGTTAGTCAATGAAATTAGTAATTAGTATAATTAGTCAACGAAATTAGTAATTAGTGAATTTAGTCAATGAAATTAGTAATTAGTGTAGTTAGTCAATGAAATTAGTAAATAGTGAATTTAGTCAACGAAATTAGTAATTAGTGAATTTAGTCAATGAAATTAGTAATTAGTGTAGTTAGTCAATGAAATTAGTAATTAGTGTAGTTAGTCAATGAAATTAGTGATTAGTGTAGTTATTCAATGAAATTAGTAATTAGTGTAGTTAGTAAATGAAATTAGTAATTAGTGGATTTAGTCACCGAAATTAGTAATTAGTGAATTTAGTCAATGAAATTAGTAATTAGTGTAGTTAGTCAATGAAATTAGTAATTTGTGTAGTTAGTCAATGAAATTAGTAATTAGTGTAGTTAGTCAATGAAATTAGTAATTAGTGTAGTTAGTCATTGAAATTAGTAACTAGTGTAGTTAGTCAAAGAAATTAGTAATTAGTGAATTTAGTCAATGAAATTAGTAATTAGTGAATTAAGTCAACGAAATTAGTAATTAGTGAATTTAGTCAATGAAATTAGTAATTAGTGAATTAAGTCAACGAAATTAGTAATTAGTGAATTTAGTCAATGAAATTAGTAATTAGTGTAGTTAGTCAATGAAATTAGTAATTAGTGTGGTTAGTCAATGAAATTAGTAATTAGTGTAGTTAGTCAATGAAATTAGTAATTAGTGAATTTAGTCAATGAAATTAGTAATTAGTAGATTTAGTCAATGAAATTAGTAATTAGTGTAGTTAGTCAATGAAATTAGTAATTAGTGTAGTTAGTCAATGAAATTAGTAATTAGTGTAGTTAGTCAATGAAATTAGTAATTAATGAATTTAGTCAACGAAATTAGTAATTAGTGAATTTAGTCAATGAAATTAGTAATTAGTGTAGTTAGTCAATGAAATTAGTAATTAGTGTAGTTAGTCAATGAAATTAGTAATTAGTGTAGCTAGTCAATGAAATTATAAACTAGTGTAGTTATTAAATTAAATTAGTAATTAGTGTAGTTAGTCAATGAAATTAGTGATTAGTGAATTTAGTCAATGAAATTAGTAATTAGTGTAGTTAGTCAATGAAATTAGTGATTAGTGTAGTTAGTCAATGAAAATAGTAATTAGTGTAGTTAGTCAATGAAATTAGTGATTAGTGTAGTTATTCAATGAAATTAGTAATTAGTGTAGTTATTCAATGAAATTAGTAATTAGTGTAGTTAGTCAATGAAATTAGTAATTAGTGTAGTTAGTCAATAAAATTAGTAATTAGTGTAGTTAGTCAATGAAATTAGTAATTAGTGTAGTTAGTCAATGAAATTTGTAATTAGTGTAGTTAGTCAATGAAATTATTAATTAGTGTAGTTATTCAATGAAATTAGTAATTAGTGTAGTTAGTCAATGAAATTAGTAATTAGTGTAGTTAGTCAATGAAATTAGTAATTAGTGTAAATAGTTAATGAAAATAGTAATTAGTGTAGTTAGTCAATGAAAATAGTAATTAGTGTAGTTAGTCAATGAAATTAGTGATTAGTGTAGTTATTCAATGAAATTAGTAATTAATGTAGTTAGTCAACGAAATTAGTAATTAGTGAATTTAGTCAACGAAATTAGTAATTTGTGAATTTAGTCAATGAAATTAGTAATTAGTGCAGTTAGTCAATGAAATTAGTAATTAGTGTAGTTATTCAATGAAATTAGTAATTAATGTAGTTAGTCAACGAAATTAGTAATTAGTGAATTTAGTCAACGAAATTAGTAATTTGTGAATTTAGTCAATGAAATTAGTAATTAGTGTAGTTAGTCAATGAAATTAGTAATTAGTGTAGTTAGTCAATGAAATTAGTAATTAGTGTAGTTAGTCAATGAAATTAGTAATTAGTGTAGTTAGTCAATGAGATTAGTAATTAGTGTAGTTAGTCAATGAAATTAGTAACTAGTGTAGTTAGTCAATGAAATTAGTAATTAGTGAATTTAGTCAATGAAATTTGTAATTAGTAGATTTAGTCAATGAAATTAGTAATTAGTGTAGTTAGTCAATGAAATTAGTAATTAGTATAATTAGTCAACGAAATTAGTAATTAGTGAATTTAGTCAATGAAATTAGTAATTAGTGTAGTTAGTCAATGAAATTAGTAATTAGTATAATTAGTCAACGAAATTAGTAATTAGTGAATTTAGTCAATGAAATTAGTAATTAGTGTAGTTAGTCAATGAAATTAGTAAATAGTGAATTTAGTCAACGAAATTAGTAATTAGTGAATTTAGTCAATGAAATTAGTAATTAGTGTAGTTAGTCAATGAAATTAGTAATTAGTGTAGTTAGTCAATGAAATTAGTGATTAGTGTAGTTATTCAATGAAATTAGTAATTATTGTAGTTAGTAAATGAAATTAGTAATTAGTGTAGCTAGTCAATGAAATTAGTAACTAGTGTAGTTATTAAATGAAATTAGTAATTAGTGTAGTTAGTCAATGAAATTAGTGATTAGTGAATTTAGTCAATGAAATTACTAATTAGTGTAGTTAGTCAATGAAATCAGTGATAAGTGTAGTTATTCAATGAAATTAGTAATTAGTGTAGTTAGTCAACGAAATTAGTAATTAGTGGATTTAGTCACCGAAATTAGTAATTAGTGAATTTAGTCAATGAAATTAGTAATTAGTGTAGTTAGTCAATGAAATTAGTAATTTGTTTAGTTAGTCAATGAAATTAGTAATTAGTGTAGTTAGTCAATGAAATTAGTAATAGTGTAGTTAGTCATTGAAATTAGTAACTAGTGTAGTTAGTCAAAGAAATTAGTAATTAGTGAATTTAGTCAATGAAATTAGTAATTAGTGAATTTAGTCAACGAAATTAGTAATTAGTGAATTTAGTCAATGAAATTAGTAATTAGTGTAGTTAGTCAATGAAATTAGTAATTAGTGTGGTTAGTCAATGAAATTAGTAATTAGTGTAGTTAGTCAATGAAATTAGTAATTAGTGAATTTAGTCAATGAAATTAGTAATTAGTGAATTAGTCAATGAAATTAGTAATTAGTGTAGTTAGTCAATGAAATTAGTAATTAGTGTAGTTAGTCAATGAAATTAGTAATTAGTATAATTAGTCAACGAACATAGTAATTAGTGAATTTAGTCAACGAAATTAGTAATTAGTGAATTTAGTCAATGAAAATTAGCAATTAGTGTAGTTAGTCATGAAATTACTAATTAATGTAGTTAGTCAATGAAATTAGTAATTAGTATAATTAGTCAACGAAATTAGTAATTAGTGAATTTATTCAATGAAATTAGTAATTAGTATAATTAGTCAACGAACTTAGTAATTAGTGAATTTAGTCAATGAAATTAGTAACTAGTGTAGTTAGTCAATGAAATTAATAATTAGATTAGTTAGTCAATGAAATTAGTAATTAGTGTAGTTAGTCATTGAAATTAGTAATTAGTGTAGTTAGTTAATGAATATAGTTATTAGTGTAGTTAGTCAATGAAATTAGTAATTAGTGTAGTTAGTCAATGAAATTAGTGATTAGTGTAGTTATTCAATGAAATTAGTAATTAGTGTAGTTAGTCAATGAAATTAGTAATTAGTGTAGTTAGTTAATGATATTAGTTATTAGTGTAGTTAGTCAATGAAATTAGTAATGAGAGTAGTTATTCAATGAAATTAGTAATTAGTGTAGTTAGTCAATGAATTAGTAATTAGTGTAAGTTAGTCAATGAAATTAGTAATTAGTGTAATTAGTTAATGAAAATAGTAATTAGTGTAGTTAGTGAATGAAATTAGTATTAGTGTAGTTAGTCAATGAAATTAGTAATTAGTGTAGTTAGTCAATGAAATTAGTAATTAGTGTAGTTAGTCAATGAAATTAGTAATTAGTGAATTTAGTCAACGAAATTAGTAATTAGTGAATTTAGTCAATGAAATTAGTAATTAGTGTAGTTAGTCAATGAATTTAGTAATTAGTGTAGTTAGTCAATGAATTAGTAATTAGTATAATTTAGTCAATGAAATAGTAATTAGTGAATTTAGTCAATGAATTAGTAATTAGTATAATAGTCAACGAACTTAGTAATTAGTGAATTTAGTCAATGAAATTAGTAATTAGTGAATTTAGTCAATGAAATTAGCATTAGTGTAGTTAGCTCAATGAAATTAGTAATTAGTGAAGTTAGTCAATGAAATTAGTGATTAGTGTAGTTATTCAATGAAATTAGTAATTAGTGTAGTTAGTCAATGAAATTAGTAATTTGTGTAGTTAGTCAATGAAATTAGTAATTAGTGTAGTTAGTCAATGAAATTAGTAATTAGTGTAGTTAGTCAATGAAATTAGTAATTAGTGTTGTTAGTCAATGAAATTAGTAACTAGTGTAGTTAGTCAAAGAAATTAGTAATTAGTGAATTTAGTCAATGAAATTAGTAATTAGTGAATTAGTCAACGAAATTAGTAATTAGTGAATTTAGTCAATGAAATTAGTAATTAGTGTAGTTAGGTAATGAAATTAGTATTAGTGTAGTTAGTCAATGAAATTAGTAATTAGTGTAGTTAGTCAATGAAATTAGTAATTTAGTGACTTTAGTCAATGAAATTAGTAATTAGTGAATTTAGTCAATGAAATTAGTAATTAGTGTAGTTAGTCAATGAAATTAGTATTAGTGTAGTTAGTCAATGAAATAGTAATTAGAATAAGTAGTCAACGAACATAGTAATTAGTGAATTTAGTCAACAAAATTAGTAATTAGTGAATTTAGTCAAGAAAATTAGCAATTAGTGTAGTTAGTCAATGAAATTAGTAATTAGTGTAGTTAGTCAATGAAATTAGTAATTAGTGTAGTTAGTCAATGAAATTAGTGATTAGTGTAGTTATTCAATGAAATTAGTAATTAGTTTGTTAGTCAATGAAATTAGTAATTAGTATAATTAGTCACGAAATTAGTAATTAGTGAATTTAGTCAATGAAATTAGTAATTAGTGTAGTTAGTCAATGAAATTAGTAAATAGTGAATTTAGTCAACGAAATTAGTAATTAGTGAATTTAGTCAATGAAATTAGTAATTAGTGTAGTTAGTCAATGAAATTAGTAATTAGTGTAGTTAGTCAATGAAATTAGTGATTAGTGTAGTTATTCAATGAAATTAGTAATTAGTGTAGTTAGTCAATGAAATTAGTAATTAGTGTAGCTAGTCAATGAAATTAGTAACCTAGTGTAGTTATTAAATGAAATTAGTAATTGGTGTAGCTAGTCAATGAAATTAGTAACTAGTGTAGTTATTAAATGAAATTAGTAATTGGTGTAGTTAGTCAATGAATTAGTGATTAGTGAATTTAGTCAATGAAATTACTAATTAGTGTAGTTAGTCAACGAAATTAGTAATTAGTGGATTTAGTCAACGAAATTAGTAATTAGTGAATTTAGTCAATGAAATTAGTAATTAGTGGATTTAGTCAACGAAATTAGTAATTTGTGTAGTTAGTCATTGAAATTAGTAATTAGTGTAGTTAGTCAATGAAATTAGTAATTAGTGTAGTTAGTCAATGAAATTAGTAATTAGTGTAGTTAGTCATTGAAATTAGTAACTAGTGTAGTTAGTCAAAGAAATTAGTAATTAGTGAATTTAGTCAATGAAATTAGTAATTAGTGAATTTAGTCAAAGAAATTAGTAATTAGTGAATTTAGTCAATGAAATTAGTAATTAGTGTAGTTAGTCAATGAAATTAGTAATTAGTGTAGTTAGTCAATGAAATTAGTAATTAGTGTAGTTAGTCAATGAAATTAGTAATCAGTGAATTTAGTCAATGAAATTAGTAATTAGTGAATTTAGTCAATGAAATTAGTAATTAGTGTAGTTAGTCAATGAAATTAGTAATTAGTGTAGTAGTCAATGAAATTAGTAATTAGTATATTAGTCAACGAAATAGTAATTAGTGAATTTAGTCAACGAATTAGTATATTAGTGAATTTAGTCAATGAAATTAGCAATTAGTGTAGTTAGTCAATGAAATTAGTAATTAGTGTAGTTAGTCAATGAAATTAGTGATTAGTGTAGTTATTCAATGAAATTAGTAATTAGGGTAGTTAGTAAATGAAATTAGTAATTAGTGTAGCTAGTCAATGAAATTAGTAATTAGTGTAGTTTGTCAATGAAATTACTAATTAGTGTAGTTAGTCAATGGAAATTAGTAATTAGTATAATTAGTCAACGAAATTAGTAATTAGTGAATTTATTCAATGAAATTAGTAATTAGTATAATTAATCAACGAACTTAGTAATTAGTGAATTTAGTCAATGAAATTAGTAACTAGTGTTGTTAGTCAATGAAATTAATAATTAGATTAGTTAGTCAATGAAGTTAGTAATTAGTGT